>CAJNIZ010048224.1:21819-33199 GCA_905231905.1 Symbiodinium pilosum | reverse complement strand
GGTACATGGACCCTTAGGGAAAGATTCATCTATTGCCAGACGAAATGCAGCCCTGTGCAGAGGAACATGGGACACGATGATTGAGCCTAGGGTACGGGGTGCTTTGTCTTTGAGTTGTTGATTACCAAGACCATCCTGCTACCCTTACTTCAGCTTACAGGGCCCCTAATAACGGGTACTTAGGCAATGGCAGAGGATAGTTGGGTCGAGATATGGGGATCCCTAACAAGGCTTGTGGCACATTGGGCTATGTAGTGTTGGGGTCACGCGGATGTGTGGAAACTAGCATAATTATGTGTTGTGTAAATACAAAAATTAGGTTCAGATTCCCGAGGCTACTCCGACGGGGACCCATTGATGAACCATCCTATTCTAAAACCCTCATCAATCCAAATGTTTATAGGTTTCCTCTAGGTTGACAAAGCTCCCATGGTACTTGTATGCAATCAACAAGTAGAAAGTAAACCACAAAGCTGAAGTCCAGGTGAGGCTTAAGATTCTCAGGACCCTGCAGTATATTATACTGCAGTATATTGTCCTTAAGCCATTGCGACCGTCGTGACCTTTGCATGTCCCCAGGGTTCTGCTATTTTGGGCAACCCCATATATTTATGTCGAGATGCCCTCGACGAACCTTGGAATGTGACGAGGATTCATGAGGGCTAGGGGAGCTAACCACGAACTCGTAGGGATTGCAAAGGTTATGTAGCAAAAGAAGCTGACGAACTCAAGGGAGCTCTCATAGGTTTGCCTTGAGTTATTGTATGGTCCTTCATGGAATCGAAAGAGGAAGCTGGTAGCATTGCCGAGATTACCCAGCTCCCCACAAAACGGATTCCGTGGTCTTTTAAAACTACCAGAAAAGCTCCTGTTCTGAGACGCTTCCACTTTGAAACTCTGTATTTCCTGGACCTCCCTGTCTGCAACTTGGAAATTGGCGTCAAAGCCCAAGAGCAGTTTGGGGCTTCTGCTTAGGATTTAGGATGTGGTGTGGTGTTTGGGAGTAGGCTTCGCTCTGTTTAGTGTTTAAGGTTTTCACAGCACAGTTAATCTTCACTTCTCAGTGCTTGTATTGGCCCCCTTTTCTGACCCCACGATTCTAAGTGTATGAAACACGTTGCCAGGATCTCCACTGCCATCCATGCGCTACCTCCGCCACCCCCCTAGCATGCAGAACCTGCTTTGAGCTTTTTTTGAGTCAGCATGCCTCTCTGCACGGGGACGACAAGGAAAACTGAAGGGACTCCATGGAAGGTCAAATTCCGGAATACCATTCCACAGCTGAACTATTCAACCTTCTGGCCCAAAATTTCATCAAACGTCCCCAAACTTTATAATCCCAAACCTAACCCGAAACCCTTAACCCTTAGCATGGTCCCCTCAGTTTCCTTTGTGATTTTTTTTTATGGAAAAATGCACTGCGGAGGCATCTGAAGCCTCCACAGAGGGATATGATAACACAGAGGCAGCACTGTGGCAAGCCTCCAATTGTCGATGTTTTAGGGTTGGTTTAGGGTTCAGGGTTCGGGGTTGAGGGCTTGGGGTTTAGAGCTATCATTCTCGGCCTCTAGGCGGCTCAAACTGCATCAGCTACGGTGGATGCTAAGGTCCAGCATGACCCTAAGTACCTTAGACCCGGGGAGTTATGGTACTGCAGTGTGCGGCTGTCAAGATTCCATCTTTCAATCTACACGCGTAATGTCAGGTCTGCATCCTGAACACAACACCCCTAAAACTGCGGTAGCTGAAGCCTTGACGTACTGCACCCCAAGTACATGCATTAAAGGTCCAAGGACCCAAAATGATAGGGTTTACGGCCCAAACACCATGAATATTCTAGTATTTGGGCCCTGAAACCCTTTTCTTTTGGTCCTTGGACCCTTAGGGATAGAAATCGTCCTAAAGCTGTTAGCATGCCGGAGAATACAGTAACAGCACTACGCACTCCTTAGTTCATGGATTCCGTCTACTTCTGGCGGATCCGTTTTCAAGGCACAGGTTCTTTTAATGTAGGCCTAACTTTTCTGACGGGTTGAACCCAGTAAGATTCTATTCGTCTTACAAAAAAAACCATACCCAACAGTAGTTTTTTCTTTTTCACTGGTGGTAGCGGGGGAAAAAGAATCAAGATATTATGTCGGGAGTATACAGGGGTTATATTCCCAACAACAGTCTAGGATTGGGCTCGTATTAAGCAATTCATGTATTCATATTAAAATCACTATCCAAATGTTACTGGGCGGGGGCAGTTCGAAACTGTAGCTACGCTTGCTCTTTGGGCTGAGAAGAACCCTAAACCCTAAACTCCCGTTGCGTCCTGAGATCTTCCATGCTCTGATTCAAGGCTATGGACGTCTTGGTAGACTTCCCCACCATAAATTTCAAGCTGTAAACCCTGTACACCATACACTGGACCATACCTGACCTGGAGCACAGAAGTACATTATATCTATGCCCAAAACCTACAAGAAGACTCCCTACGTTCATTTTGTACAAACCTTTTGAGTTTAGGTGCCTGCTTAGGCAAAGCCAACCACAAGCAGTTTCAGAAACTACAGGCTTTCGAAACAGGATGGCAGAGACTATTCAAAAGTTGCAGCAGCGTGGCCGAATCTTAGAAGGGAAATGTGAGGTCTGGAGTAGCCAGATGGGCGCCTTTACATGAGTTATAGTCCATACTCCTCAAAGGGGGTATATAGGGGATTATATAGCGGAGTATTATAGGCTCTATTAGGGGGGAATCTAGGAATTTAGACTATATAGCTTACATGAGGGTGCATAGACAAGAGTCCAACCTGTCACCCAATTTCCCTACAGCTTTATACAACTTGAAGGGCACCCTAAAACCTAAAGGCTATTGGGGTTACAGGTAATCCCTATAAGGGCTTAGGGTTTAGGGGGGTTACAGGTAATCCCTATACACGGATCCTTGGAGCGGCCATCCCAGATTGCCCTCTAGGGACACTAAAGTTAACCTACAATTCATAGAGGGGATACTAACAAGTTTCATTAGCAAGTATAAAGTGGTGACAATAAAAAACTCCGCGCGTGAGCATCTCCCAAGATAAACAGATCTCCTTCTGCATGTACTGCTAGCACTGTACGAGTACTACTCAGTCCTATCCCCAACCCGCGAAGCTGGTTCTTGCGGATTCACCAACTTCGCAGGCCAAACATGCAAAACAAGGTGCGGTTGTTTAGGGTTTAGGGTTTCGAGTTTAAGGTTTAGAGTTTAGGGTCTAGGGCCTAAGGTTTAGAGTCTAGGGTTTAGGGTTTAGAGTCTAGGATTTAAGGTCTAGGGTTTAGGGTAGGTTAACATTACCGTTCAAAGCCGCACTACAGCGGCCACGCTGCCTATCTCTACAACCCGTGCAGTTGAGCTCCATGCAGAAATGTGAACCAACGCCTCCACTTTGGAGCATCCTAGCGAACTGAGTGGAGATGTAGTACCCTAATAGGGGTTTAGGAACTTAAAGCCATTCAGGGTATATGTATTTGGAAGTCCATAATACCCTACTAGGTATTTAGGTAACAAAAACCATTCAAGCTTTAGTGTTTGCAGCCTAAACTTGTCCTCCCATTTTCTTACGCCCCAGGCGGGTAGTTCCGGGTCCTATCAGAAATCCCTTGCCCTAAAGCATATGACCACGCGGAGCCCGAGGGTCCGAATACCCAAATATCAGCCACGAGGTTTAGGGTGTAGGGTGTAAGGGCCAGGGTTTAGAGTTTTTCGTTTAAGGTCTAGGGTTTAAGGCTTCAGGTCTAGGGTCTAAGGTAGATAAAGGGTGTAGAGTTTAGGGTTGAAGGTTTAGGGTTTACGGTTTAGGGTTTAAGGTTAATGGTTTAGGGTTGCAGGTTAATGGTTTAGGGTTTAAGGTTTACCGTTTGTATAGGGTTTAGGCTCCAAAGCATACAGACTAACCCAGACTCGTGGCAAATCAACCCCCTCCCCTTATCAGGGATTATCATAGGGATCCTGATATTAAGGCCCTTAAATGGTTAGTCACGGGTCTACATTATAATATTTGGGGCCTCAAGCCCGTGATTAGGGCACTCGCACACTAAACCCTAAACCCTAAACCCTAAACCCTAAACCGTAGCTTCTAAGATTGCAGGGCGCGGCCGCTATTCAACAGAACATAGAAGTCCTCATCTACGCCAGGACTCCTACTTTCTGGAAGAACCTTAAATTAGTCTAAACCCTAAACCCTAAACCTTAAACCCTAAGCCCTAAACCGCGTCATTTTGGCAGGGATCTCTCTCCAAGCCAACCTCCCCGCACCACGCAATCACAAAAACATCCCCACCTGTATCCACCGGGCTGGCAAAATACGCCAAAAACAAAACTTGTTCTGGGGGGCCCGCACAACAGTAACTCCAAACCCTCAAAGGTTCAGGGTTTTTAGGGTTTTAGGTTTGAAATGCTGAGCCTTCAGCCCAAAACCTGGCAATTACTGAGGCGTCTTGGTCCACAAGCCTTTGATGAGCTGTTGCTTCAAACCAGCCGGGAGGGCCACTCCTACTTATTTAGGCTCACTTTAGGGTCCAAGGACCCAAACAATGGGTTTTTAGGGCCCAATTACAGTATTTGGGCCCTAAAACCTGATTATTTGAGTACATTATGATCAGCCAGTGGGGTTGTCGGATGATGGTTGGGGCCCCTAGCCCTAAACCATAAACTGCTGGGGCTTGCAGGCAACCAGCTGGGTCTGACTACCTCGCAATTCTCGTGCAGTTTGGCCTCGCTGTAGCACTTGCAGCTGTGAACCCTAGGACTCTAGGACTCTAGACCTTAAACCAGAAACCAAAACCCTAAACTCAAAACCCTAAACCCGAAATCCAGACCCTGAACCTACACTCAAATCCTGAAACCCCAAGCTCAAGCCCCAAGCCACTTATGATCCTCCTGGTCGCGGCCTTCCCAGGCCAGGATTTAAAAAAGGCTCCACAAACATGCTTGTCACTGGTGCTCCTTGCAAGGACTTTTCAAACGGACCCCCAAACCCATTACCTTATTTAACCAGTATATTACCCAAAGGGTCCATGTACCCAATAATCAGGTACTTGGGTTTTGGATAATAGTAATTATAGTATAGGTTTGAGGCAAGTATATGATTATTAGGTACTTGGACCCTTAGGGTTACCCGCTATAAATGGGTAGTCCCGATATTGCCGCCCGTAACCTGCATCAGATCCAATGAAAACCTCCTCTAGAGCCCTCAAAACCTCTCCCGGTCATAAATCCCTATTCCTTAAACCCTTAACCCTATTACTTGAACCCTAAACCCTAAATCCTATTCCTTAAGCTCTAAACCCTACACCCTATGCCTTAAACCCTATGCCTTAAACCCTAAACCCTAAACCCTAGGACTAGCAGCGGCGAAGACTTTGGGGAAATTTACGGCCCGTTTTAAACACAAAATGTGCAGAATGTAGAGGAATACATCCTTAAGGATCCAAGTACAAGGCTTTAGGTCCGAAACCCAACCATAAAACACCAGGAGTTGGCCCCTTAACCCCTTTTCGTTTAGTATTTGGACCATTCAATACTTTCACATGCACAACACCAAGAACCACTGGAAGCCATAAACACGCGCCGAACACCCTAGACGATGATGCATTCCCTGAAGCTAACAGTCTATATTGGGGTCTCGGTATAGTTAGCCCACATTACCCTTGGACTAAAACAAGGATCCCTTTGACAGTAATAGAAGGCATCCCATATCCCCAAAAAATATACAGGATCCCTAACACTCATCCAGTATTTACGGGAACTACCATATGGTCACATGAGTGACGGTCACAACTCCTTACATTAGGCAATGGACGCCAAATTGAGGGTGTCTTTTCAATGTTCCCATCGCTCTACAAGGTTTTGCGCTTAACCTGCGATCGTGTGAATTTCGGGGTGTGGCTTCTCAATGCTCCCATTGCTTTAACTTTACATGGCTTTCGCCTGAAAACCTGGGGTGTCGCTTTTCAAGAGTTCCTGTCGCGTTTCAGCGTTTTTGCTTCCCATGTCCGCTACTGACATTTTGTCACTCCTTAAAAACGAGTTTTGACGGGGGCTCATATGGAAGAGGCTGACAACCTAAACTGAAAGCGTAGGCTACGCTAGGGTTTAGGGTTTAGGATTGTTGTCTGGAGATCAGCGTGAGCCATGTGACCTGGGGGCAACACCAAACCGTATCACACAAAAAGATATCTCTGGTGTCCAATTTGCTGCAACAGGTACAAAACTACTGCAAACTGATTAGAACGGGTTTGCTATCTCTGCCTCTAAAGTGCAAATCAGTTGAACTTCATTGCTCAAATCTCCTGATACCTTTGCACTTTCAGCTCTCATGTCAATGTGTTTTGAAGGTTTAGGCCTCATACATTTTGGGGCGGGGAGTTTGGACCATAAGCCCATTCAATTGCATACACCCAATTTCAAAATCCTGCTTGGAATTCCAGGTGCCTTTGTGAGCGGTGTTTCAAGAAGGACATACAATACAGGAAGTCCTCAATTCCGATGAATACTGCAATCCCCTTCCCCAACAGGGACCCCCCCCTGCTGTTTAGGGTTTAGGATTTTATTGATAAATCTACCCAAGCAAGTAACGCTCGGGAACGTTAGTTCTGTACAGCCCTACCGAGGCGGGGCCATCAGTGTAAGTGCTTGGCATAAAAATGGTTTCAGCACGCATTTGTGAAATTTAGCTACTGCACGCCTGGAAGGAGCTACTAGTAATGTCAGACGGTAGTTTCCTAAAGTTGGGGGGGGGGGGCAATATGGACCTCTACATTCTATAACTCCAATATGGAGATCTCCAAAAAGGGACCTCTAACTTAGGAAACCCTCATATAAGTTGACATATGCATGCAGTTTGCATTTCATGTTCCATGTTCTTTGCATTTTCACTTGATTCCCCATTATTTGGGTAGTATCCCTAGATATTACTAAACACTATGTATTTGGGCTGTCTCCCTAAACCCTAAACAATAATCTGGACTACTCTCCAAAAAGCTCACCTTGACTGCACAACCTTATGGCTTGAAGTCCGTAATTAAGTACCCTGCAATTTTGAAAACCGCATGATGCCCAATTAGGATCATACAAAGCTCGAATAAAAGCAAATGATTGTGAAATCCGGCCGAAACTGCGATTTGACTATGACAGTGCGACGTGTAAACCTCACATCATGAACGCCAAACCCAATATCTGAAAACACATGAGCTATAGTCTAGACTCCTAGTAACCCCTGTCATAACCCCTACAATAGTCCAATACGTAATCTCCTATGTAACCCCCCTGTCAGGAGTGAAGACTATAGCTCACATCCTTATGGGTCAACGTCCTCTTGCCGCCGCGGTCGCCAGCAGGCAACGACCATGCAGTTCGCTAGCTCGCCCTGCATTCCCATTGGGCCCCTAAGTACCTGTGTTAGGGGATAGTAGCCCAAACCATATTCCTGAAACCTAAACCCTAAACCTTAATCCCTAAACCCTCAACCCTAAACACTAAACCCTAAACTTTTAAACCTGGTATACCATATAGAATACCTTAGGATCCTTAGGAATCAGATAGGGAATAGAGGGCTCAAGTCTCAATTTGGGGCCGAAATACCATTAATATTATAGTATTTGGTACCTAAAACCCTATTATTTGGGTCCTTGGACCGTTATATCCATATATCCCTATATGTCCCCCTATAACCCCTTTAAAGGGACTCTAGTATTTGGGTCCTTGGACCCTTAGGGATAGGAGGGCGATCCCCATTCATGGAAACTACTACAGATGCTGGCTCATCGGACTCTTTAGCAAGGACCCTCCTTGTACCCCTTAAATGGGGGTATATTGTCCCTATTTAAGGTAGATAGAGGATAGATGGAGGGTCTAGGTACATAGTCACTGACATAATTCCTATAGAATATCTCCCTTATTCCCCTACTAACCATCAACAAGGTAGGCCTTAACTCCCTCACGGATCTGCAAAAAGTGCTACACTTGCAATGGCAGCCTGCAGCGCAGAACAAACCCAATGTTATCCCCAGTCCTCCTGCAAAATCCTCATGTAAACTGGAGAATATTCACTAATTGAATTTCGGGATGAGCACCAAAGGCTCCGAGGGACACGCATGGGGGATACTAGTCCAAATCACTCAACTACTTCTGAGTATAGAAACCCTACTTAAGCTCTTACTAGATATGTTTCATGGATCCTTTGGGTACTAGGGGCGCCCGAAACCCTAAACCCCAAACTCGGGGGGGCGACTACCCACGGCCCTACGCCTCAGCCCCGACCTGCTCTACTTGGAGGGACCCTGGAGTTAGGCAACAAAGTAGATGCTCTTAGGAAGCCCAGTATTATAACCCTCTAACCCATTAGCAACCCTAGGGCCCCACAAAGTGGAGGACTAAGGGTTTAGGCCGAGATGTTGCACATGAATAGCCGGTTGAATGCTGATTGAACCCAGATGGACACCCCACATATACATAAATATATATATATATTCATCCTATACTTTAGGGTTCAGGGTTGAGGGTTAAGCAATGATGCTTCAACGGGGGCGTGATTTACCCCCCACAATCATTCCTGTCATCCGCCCCCTCACACCGTGGCAGTCAACACCGTCATTACATCCGGCACGTACCCACGCAGTATCATGGATCCTTATACTACCCCTCGCTAGGTTCCCCTCAGATCATTCAGGGGAAGCTGGGGGGTAGCAGTAGGAGAACCCGTTACAGCAGGACTGCAAGGAAACTGCAAAAAGTCATGCGTCTATGCCGCTAGGCAAGCAATTTCCGAGGACATCATCTCTTGCTAAGACATACCTAACCCAAATCACAATAAACAAATTATTGGACCCAAAACCCCATCCCACCAAACTGTAAGCTCTCCCGTAAAGCTTACAGAACAAACCCAAAAATTAAAGCTCTGCAGCCGCAGTCATATTGAGGCCCTGATCATTCCCAACCACGAAACCTGGAGACCCTACACTTTGATCCAAAGATGACTTCCTATTGCGTAAAAGGGGGTGGGGTAGGGAATGCAGGTACTATTACTGGAGATTATGCACAGGTGATTGCAGGGATCCCGTCTCCCACACGCCCTACAACGCCAGTAAGATGCGCATACCCGAGAGACATGCAGAGGTCGGCCTTCGATTCTTCTTCAGGCGGGGGACGATCCGCCAAAGCTCGGCATTTCCAGCATTGCTGGAATCCTTGGATTTGGGGTCGCCCAACCAACACGGAACCCAACAAACCCTAAACCCTAAACCCTAAACCCCAAACCCTAAACCCTCCTTGTCCAAAGGGCTTACATGGGGCTTCGGGCTCCATGTGTGTTTTGGAAGAGAATATTTCTGGCTAGGAACTGCCGAATAAAGCCTAAAGGCTTGCAATTGCAGTCGTCCTCAAAAGATCCAAGCATTTTTTCGCAAATTCTACTGCCCCCACCCAGTAACAGTCTATATTAGGGGTCCTATTAAGGGCTATATATAACCATAATATAACTAGTATCCAACTGTTAGTGAGGGGGGGGAGTACCCAGAGCTTAGGCTTTGTTTGATCATGAAACTCACATAGAACAAAGGAACTCGACAACGCCGCACCATTGACAACCCCGAGTAGCAAACCCTGAACTCCAAAACAAACTCTTCAGGCTACTGTGGCCGGACCCTAAACCCTAAAACCCAAAACCCCAAAACCCCTAAACCCAAAACCCCTAAACCCGAAACCCTAACCCCTAAACCCCCTAAAACCCTCAACCCCAGGCCAAGCCAAAATGCATCTGCTGCCGCCATGAGCAAGCCTTGGTTTGGGCCCAGCAGACAGAGACCTTCCATGCAGACCAACTGCTTCCCGTGGGGTTCGTAGGGGATAAGTAGGGGATAAACGCATAACGAAATGTGTATATATATATGCTTTAGGGCTCCGGGTTAAGGGCTTAGGGTAAGTAGGGAATGAGGAGATATCTTATACAGGGATTATGTTCCCCTATTCCCTACTAGGGTCTTGGATTGAAAGGCCTAGGGGCATCTACTTGTCGCGGCTACGTTGTCTGAAGCCTTAATCCTGAATTCAATGCTTTCAGTGGACTTAGGGCCTAGGGGCTGTAGTGAATTCAGAAACCTAGACCCTAAACCCTAATCCGAAACCCTCAACCCTATATCCTAATCCCTAAACCCTATATCCTAAGTCCTAAGCCCTGAACCCTACATCCTAAAGTTGAGAAGGCTTGGCATTCTCGTCAGACGTCTGGACTCTATATATAGTCTCCCTTAAGTAGATAGAATATGGGGTATATGGGGATCTTATTTTAATATACCCAAAGCCATATTCTATCTACTTATGGGGGACTATCGGGATTTCCCAGAATCAGGGCTTCCTTTTTCATCGGGGGCATGTCCCCTAAGGGTTTATGTACCCAATAATTAGGTACCTGGAAGTTTGGTAATAGTAATTATGGTGCAGATTTTGGGTAAGTATATGATTGTTGGGTACTTGGATCCTAGGGTTACATAATAAGGAATGGAGCATTTTGTGTCTGTATTGGGGTCTCCCTATTCAGGAAAACAACCATATACTGGTTACCAGCCAGGCAGTGAAGAAGGAATTCTAGGGGCACTATGCTGGGGGTTAATGTATAGGGTCTTGAAGGACTAGGGTGAGTAGGATACTGCAAGAAGCCTGCACGGAATGTACTTGAGCAAAGGAAATGCCATGGGCTTGGGTCATATTGGCCCCAAACCCTGAACAGTGCACAGGAATACCATTTTGAATTGAAGGTTTAGGGTTACCCTAAACCCTGAACCCTAAACCACAAACCGAAACGCTAAACCATGGCCGACATTGGCGAGATCCTGTCTCAGCATAAAGGCCCAAATCAGAAACAGCTGCGGCTAGTGGAGCTCCACGACCTGTGCAGTCACACTTACACCTGCAAAGCTTTGAGCCCTAAACTCTAGACTCTACACGAGCTTTCCCAACATGTGGGTCGTAGCATTTTAGGGGTCCCACAGTAAGGATGAACACATCTTGGGGTCTATATGGGGGTCCCCCTCTTCACGGAACCAGACACCCTTTTTCCATATCATCTTCCATTTCCTTTTTCCCATTTGATTTTCCATTCCCTTCGGGCATTCACAACAGCAACATGATATTGATTGTCTGCCCCAGCCTCTAAACCCTAAGCCCAAAACCCCGAACTCGAGGCTGCGAACCAAATGAAGCCTTACGCGGTTTAGGGTTCAAGGTGTTAGCTGCACCCCAAACTATGTAGAACAACGTCCTTGTTGGGGCCGATTGTTTTTACACACTTTTTGAAAGTCCAGGTAACCCTGAGCCCTATACTTTAAAACCACATCCCAAACCCCTAAACCCCCAAAC
>CAJNIZ010048224.1:10882-21719 GCA_905231905.1 Symbiodinium pilosum | reverse complement strand
ACCCTAAAACCCTAAACCCTCCTGCCTTGTGCCCATCGTCTGCCTGTGGGAAGCCACCATCTGCCCACCTGGTTTAGGGTTTTAGGGTTGAGGGTTTAGGGTTATATTCCTTAAATAAAATACTATACCCCAAAAGGAGGGTATAATCTTACTCTATAATGGGTACCGTAGTATCCCCAAATAAAGTACTACTCATGTGGGGAGCTCAGGGTTGGCGGCTCAATCCGCAAGACCTCCAAACCTTATAGGTTTGGGGCTTAAGCATCTTTAGGCTTTTGGGTTTAGGGTCATAAGGTTTAAGGTTTAGGGTGTTAAGGTTTGTGGTTGAAGGTTAAGGGTTTGAGGTTTAGGGTGTGATGGCTAGGGTCTAAGGTTTAGGATTTAGGGTTTGTGGTTGAAGGTTAAGGGTTTGAGGCTTAAGGTTGGAGATTTGAGGTTTAGGGTTTAAGGTTGACGGTTTGAGATTCGGGGTTCGAGGTTTGAGGTCTAAGGTGTACGTTTTTAAGTATATCGTCCAGAATTGACATGGAATGCCACATAGCCCGTGCTTGAAAGGCATTTGTTAGAATGCAGTGCCTCATAGCCTCGTCCTTCTGGCGCTACCTAACCTTAAGCCCTAACCAGAAACCCTGTACCCGGAACTACAGGGCGCCAAATTAGGCGCAACCCCACAGCTCCTCAACTGGACGCCTGAAGCCAAAACAACCCCCCGAACCACTATACACTCCACAGTCACTTTAGACCCTCCTGAAGCGCCTCCATTCCAAACCCTCAAATCTAGACCTTCCGCCCAAAACTCCTTTAACCAAACACCACTCAGCCCAAAGACCATCAAACTAAACCTCAACCCAAAACCTGCTTCAAGTCAACTCTAAGCCCGCATCCGTAAACCTCAAACCTAACCCCCCCTAAACCCTAAACTCTAAAACCTAAACCCTAAAAGATTTGGAACCCCAGTAGAAATATAAATTTCAGCTAAATTTTAGGATTGTTGGTAACAGAAATTAATAAGTGTTTTCAGGAACCTTGTTATTTAAGCTCTAAACCCACCCTAAACCCTAAACCCTAAAACCCTAAACCCTAAACCCTAAACCCCTAAACCCTCACCACAGGTTACTCTTCGCCTGGCCAGAGGTCACATCCCACGCTCGGATCTCTGTAAGTCCCTCCGTAGTGGACACCATCAGCCACAGAACGCCTCAGGGGTTGGGTTTAGGGTTTAGGGCTAAGGGTTTAGGGCTAAGGGTCCAAGGACCCAAATAATGTAGCCCCTTTAAAGGGGGTATAGGGGGGTATATAGGGATATATGGGGGCTGCATAAGGGTCCAAGGACCCAAATAATAGGGTTTTAGGGCCCAAATACTCCTCTATTACTGGTATTTGTGCCCTAAAGCCCGATTATTGGGGTCCTTGGACCCTCAGGGTAGTGTAGGGTTTGGAAGCTATCGTAGTGGCATGGGGGGTGGCCTAAGATGTACGGAGATCTCAAAGCTTATACTGTTACTGAGACATAAAACACACCTCACCCCTGACATTACGTCTTAGCAGGAAAGTTGGGGAAACAGGCAGGATCTAGGATTTCTAGATCACAAGCCGTGAATGGACATGCCTCAGCTGCATGGGAGAAAGCTGGCCTTTGCGCGCAAGACTTGGGTTTAGGGTTTAGGGTTTAGGGTTTAGGCCAGACATTTGGGAATAAATGAAAAAAGTGCTCCAGTATGAATGCCACCTGTGATCCAACAGCCTTTCCAGATACCTAACCCCTAAACCCTAAACCCCAGGCCTACCCTAGAATGTAAGGAAATGGAAATGGGGGGAACCAACGGCCTATTTTAGTATGATAATACGGCTATTATATACTGGAGATACGATGAACCACCTAGCTCAACACTATCCTGCCAATCTTGCGTGTTGTTCGTGGGGAACAATGGAATGGAAAGGGAAAAGGAACACACCATGTTATTGGTGATTATATGATTAGGGGGTAATACCGGATTGAAACTCCATTCCTGACAATTATAATCTGTGCATACAGGATCACTCCCCCAGCCTTCGTAGACATCCTTCTGCACGCCGATGATCTTCTCGCGCTGGACTTTGACTGCTCCGGTATGCGAGTCCACTAGTCTCATTACCTTGGCACAGCATTGCCACGGCAAAAACCAATGTTACCCACAGGGTCCAGGAAACCACATATATGCTTAAACACTGAGTTACCTCTCTAGGGACCCGTGAGGCCTGAGTATATATATATATACACACGTACGTACATGTGCCTTTTGGGTAACGCACTGAACGGAGGTCGATTTTAGTGATAGTGGTGGTGATGGATGGCCTGGGCGAGTGGTACTCCTACCTCTTTTTTTTTCCGGTGATGGCGGCAGGAGTTGATGATGGCCAATTCAATTGTCAATATGGATACCGCACTAAACTTGATCAAAGTAACTGTCACACCAAGCAAAGCAACCCAAGCAACATGAAGATGAGCGCTTTTGAGATAAGAAAATGGAGCAGAACATTGCGGATAATTCAAGTGCTAGAGAAAAAAGTGGACTCATGTGATGCTTGGCAACGTCGATACTCAAAATCCTGCACGACCTTTGTATATTACAATGAAAACGGCTCTCCTCCAAACTGCCCAAATATCATGGGTTCCCCCTTCCGTAAGGGCTTTCTAAGGATAATTGGGGGCTAAGTAGAGGAAAACCTGGAAAAATCGGGCAAGAGTAGGAGAACCCAGGAGACTAGTCAGTGATCACCTTGGAGCGCGGGCGCATGGAGTCTAGGGGATTATATAGGGGACCATATTTTATATAACATATAGGGTTTAGGATTCAGGGTCTATATAGGGTTTACGAAATCTGCGGCATAAGTGACGCCCCTCTCAGTGATCGTTGGGTGTCGGAGCGCTAGCGCGTGAGAGTCCTTGGAATTTTGCGTGCAAATGAGGACCCTCTCAGTGATCGTGGCGTCTCGGAGCACTGGCGAGTGTAGCGTCTTGGGACTTTTTTGCGGGCAAGTGATGCCGGCGTGACGGAGTGCTGACGAGTGGAGCGTCTTCGGGAATTTAGCGCAAAAGCGCTGACTGTGTCAGCGGTCCCGCCGGGACCTTGCGCTGGCGCCTGGAGAACTACAATGTCAAACAAGGATGATTCTGCGGTATACTGTAGAGGCCAGAAGAATTCATAATAATTGCTTATATCAGTATGAGGTCTACTTGAGGTATCCTATACCACAAGCACACAAGACATTCTCTTGGTAAGTATTTTAGCCCCGTTATTACAGAACTCATCTGCCCCCCTGATATCAAACACCCCCACCCTTCCTAATATCAAATATCTCCTATATGTGATAACACACCACACTAGGAGTATTTAACATTAGAGGGCAGGGGGTGGGGGGGTTTAATATTAGCTAGTTTCCCCAGTAACCCCTTAATAACAAGGGTACCCCTTTCCTGCTATTCAGCTTTTTAAAGGAGACCCCTAAACTCTAAGCCCTAAACCCTAGAGGGGGGAGGGGATGTATCTGGACAAAGCCGCCGATTTTGAGGCGGCCCTTCGTCGAAGGGACACCTGAGAGCTTGAGAAGTGTAAGGGCTCGGGTTCAGAGGGTTTAGGGTTTAGGGTTCAGGGTTCAGGGTTTAGGGTTTTGAGTTTAGGGTTTAGGGTTTAGGATTTAGGGTTCAGGAGTGACGTTGAATGGCTTGTGGGGTCATATAGGGTTATATAGGGCTAATGGAAAAGAAAATGGAAACTAATATATTATCTAACGGTTTAGGCTTTAGGGTCAGGGGAACTTCTCAAGTAGGTTAATAATGGAAATGACTAGGGTTATTGACGGGTCTATAAGGGAGAGGTATACTTACTAAGTCCACCTGACCCTCCAAATACTGTTGCCAAAACGGAGAAACTTATCTTGGGATCCGTATCACAATGAATTCAGGGAAACTCCCCAAAAATCTAAATTTAGAGAACTTGAGTAGAAAGCATCTGTACGAGAACCCATTTGGGCCGTGTTCTACTTGATTTGGGTGCTCAGACCTTTAGGGAACAATTTTGGGCTTGGTCGGACACCATACGCTCCCCTATTTGCAAGGATGACTCTATGAACCCTAAATCCTATGATCAGCCTGACCCTTAAAAAATGAAGTGTGCAAGCACCAAAACCCAAAAGAATCACAATGGCGGAGGGGTTCGGCTGAAGGACTGATTCTATTCCACCCCAGAGGAATATTGCATGGCTTCATGGGGTGTTCAGTCGCCGTAAACGATTTTCAGGAGATGGGGAGAACACGCTTCAAGACCACATCGACCTCAATACTTTCTCGTACATGTCACAGAAATAGGATTGAGTCAAGACAAGGGAACACCCTTGCAATAGCGAACAGCTTCCTCCCCCTGCCATACGAAAATGGCAAGCAGAATTGGCTTGTCATGTCAGGATATGGTACTTTTCAAAACAGCGTCCCCAGTATATGGGTAGTTCCCAAAATTAGGGTCCCATCTTGGTACCTCTAAATATTAGGTGTCTCAATATAAGTTCTAACCAAATGGGGCCCATAGTTTTGGGTATAACTCATATATCCCAATATGAAACCCTAAACCCTAAACCCTGAACTCGCAGAAATACTTGGCTTCAGCGCTGAACGCCGGACCCCTCTTGGGACCCAGGTTCCTATAAACAATGACAACCCAAGCCTTGAGTGAAGCACCTGACCACAGTCACAAGTCTAAATTGGGAATATTGGAGAATTACAATGTATAGGGTTTAGGGATATCACCCCAAAGAATTGAGAGTCAAGGGAAAGAGAACATGTAAATTTGAATGGAAACTGGGAGTGTGTAGTGCTGATTTCTCTTGGAAACTGGCAAGAAAGATTGTTTGGGGAACGTGCCTTGCCGAAAAAAATGATACCATCTTCCCGCCACAAAATCCAGCAGTGCGAAAATCAAGCTCAACCCCATTAAGCCTGAGGCCCGGATCCGGCCCTAACTCCAAAACCCAACCCCAAACCCTAACCCTGAACCAGAAAACCTGAACCCCAATCCCTGAAACCTAAACTGGGTTCTTGTTGAAATACTATTAAAAAAGATACGTTTCAATTGATGTTGGGCCCAGGAACCCATGAAAATGTAAAATTTTGTACCTTCATCCCTGAACCTAAGCCCATTTGATGTTAACGTCCTAGGGGCAACCATGTGCAGGGGCTGCAGCACACGGCCCGCTGCTGGACACAGGATCACCTCAAGGGCTCCGGGATATGGGGATTTCCAAATAAAAAGGGGTTTAGGGTTTAGGGTATAGGGTTTAGGGTTAGGATTCAGGGTTTAGGGTATAGGGTTTAGGGTTTCGGATTTAGGGTTGAGGGTATAGGGTTTAGGGTTTAGGGTGACCCCAAAAATGATGGTTGTAGTATTTGAAGCTCTATATTGGGGCTCCCTGTTTTGGGACACTCCCAGATGGGCTTAAAGATGAAGGTTCAGGGTTTAAGGACGAGCGTTTAGGACTCATGGACAAAGGCTTTATGGACTGTGGAGTTTTTTTCCCCCCTAAACCCTAAACCCTAAACCCTGTGGAGTTTAGGGCTTGAGGTTATGGCATGGTATTGGCCTAGGCCCAAGGATCCAAGTAGGTACTGGAACCTGAAACCGCATGCTAGGGGGTTTAGGGATTGGGGTTTCGGATTTAGAGTGTAGGATGAACGGTTTAGAGTTTAGGATTGAGGGGTTAGGGTTGTCGCACGCATGCATGATAAAGTTCTGCGCTCTTGGACCCCCATACCCAAGCCCAAGCTCAAATCTTCCCACCAGAAACCCCAACACAGTGCTAGTGGCCGTCGGATGGCTTTCCCTAAGGGTCTAGGGACCCAGATAATAGGGTTTTAGGGCCCAAATACTTCAATATCATTGGAATTTGGGCCCTAAAACCCTATCATTTGGGTCCTTGGACACTTAGGGTTTCGCAGCTTAGATCAACAAGCGGCGTCCCCAAATCTTTGGGCTCGCAAGAGGTGCCAATATCAGAGCTCCGCCGGAAAAGAACATAACATATCCTGATTATGAGTCCCAAAACCTGAACCCTGAATGCTGAATCCTCAACAGTCCTCCACCCTGAACAAAAGACCCCTTCTTCTTAGAGTTACTGCTTGGGGTTTATAGGATTTAGGCCTTGGGATTTAGGATTTCAGGGCTAGGGAAGTTGAAACATGTATGATTACACCCAGAGGGTCTGGATACCTTCATAGTACCGAATATGCTTGGGCCTCAGATACCCTGAACGGGGATCCCTTTCGGGCGATACCTGCCTACCACTGCGTAATGAGGGATTCTACTGGGGATGCTTCTTCTAATGCTTAATCACGCTCTGGGCCCAAGACCCTGAAGCCTAAACCCTGTATGCAATTGCTAAAGCCCAGTCCAATTGCTTTCCCAGGAGCAACTTGCCCAGAATCTGTGGAAGCATATAGGGCCCATCCTCGACAGCCCATGTGGGTGTCATTCAAAATATCTGGTCTGACACGAGGTGTGGGCAGGCTTTAGGGTCCAGGAAAACGCAAAGGCTCAAAGCCTGGAGAGCATGATGTTGGGAAGGGGGGGTACCTGGACCCTTAGGGTAATCCCTAACAGAAGCCCGGCAATCCCCCCCTTACACCCCACCAACTGCAGACACTCCTACGTAAGCGTTAAATGAATGGGTGCACCATTCGAATGCTACAGGGATGCAGAGAGAAAACATAATAGTTTCCATAATCAAGGAGACTCCATTAAAGACCCCAAAATTCTACAGTCCTTGTTATGGGGACCCCCAAGCAAGTACCTCCTATTTTGGACCTTAGGACGCCTCATGAACAAACCCTTGTTATGGCAGGAGCCGTACGATCCATGAAGCACTTGCATGTTCAACGCCCATCTTGGGAAATCATAGGGTAAGACGCTAATCACATTGGGAAGCATTAGGGTTGGGTGCAAATGAAGGAAGTGGCAACTCTAAATCCTGAAGCATCCAGCACCCGCTCACAGGGCCTTTACCCTACACCTTAAACCCTGTAAAACCTAGACCCTGGACCCTAAACCCTAAACCCTAAACCTAACCCTATCAACCCTAGGTCCCCTAACCCCCCCTTTGTTCTCCGCCAAGCTTCCCACATTTACCAGTCCACTGCCTTTCGTTGCGCAGACACCAGCCCCTTTGCCTTCCACGGGCTGAATGACCTGAACAGTTTGTGAAGGGTTTTGAGTTGAGGGTTTATAGGGTTTAGGTTCAGAGTTGAGGGTTTAGGGTTTTCGGCTGGATAACCTGAGAAGACATCCGGGGGTTCGCGGGGCTATATAGGTATTGTAGAGGTAATGTAGGAGTTGTATAAGGATAACCTGGAAGTCTTTCGATTAAGGTTGAAGGTCTATACAGGGTTTAGAGTTTAGGGTCGGAGTTTACGGAATGGAGGCTGGTCGGTCAGTTGTTTGAAGTTTGAATGTCTGCTGTTTTGGAATCAAAGTGTTCTGAAGAGCCACGTCTAGGGTTTAGGGTCTAGGGTCTAGGATGGTCTAGGGTTGAGGGTTTAGGGTCTCGGTTTGAGGGTGCATTTTGCAACCCAGCTTTCTTTTCTTGCTCATCGGGTGTCCTAGACTTAAGCAGGCCTCGGAAGTACAGGCCTGCTACTTTGAACCCTGAACTTAACATTCGAACCTTACAGCTCTAAGTCCTCCGTTGCATCGGGGCTCGTGTGCTTTGAAAGCAGGCTTTGAATGAGGCTCGGTTAAGGGCTTACTAAGCTTCTTGGTGCTCTGTAGAGAATGAGGGTTGGAATCTAATCCCTACATGATCACTCTAATGAACATATTCCCTATTTTCCAAATAACCCCCCAGTAAGAAAGGGCTTTGCATTCACGAACCTGGGCTCGAAGGTCTAGTCATCAAGATGATAGTCAGCCTCTCTGTCAGACCCTGAACCCAAACCCTTCCTGTGGCTTCCATAACTGAGTGAGACGGGCTTTCAAGCTTATTGACCGCCAGAACAAGCTCAGTCGTAAGACCCACGCGATGGTTGAGATGACATCTGAAAGCTTTTACACTCCCCAACACCAAACTCGGGGAGGGTCATTAGGCCTGTAGACACATGAATTCGCACAGCTTTCGGACCCTAACCCTCAACCCCGGACATGTGCGCCCAACTGCGATGATGGATGTCTGAAATCTATGGCTGCTTTTTTGTAAAGCCTGAATTACAAGAGGGCCCAAGTACGCCAAACTGGGGTACTTACGGCTTTGGTAGTATTCAGTGTACCAAAGCTTGCCGGGGTGCATGTGATTGTTAGGCACTTGGACCCTTGACTTGGGGTCATGTTTACGATAGGACAGCAAGAACACGTGCGAAGCGAGAGCGTTAACAACGGGACTGCCACCTCAACCTGTGCCCTCTACCCTTAATTAGCCCCTCGAACCTCAACTCCCAACGCAGGTTAGGGTTTAGGGTTTTCTTGAGCCCAAATCACGTCATCAAGCTAACTTGCAAATGGGTCTGTGCCCATGTCACAGATTTCAGGCTGAGATTACCTGAAGGCTCTACGGAAACGTCGATGACCCTGATTTGGGCACGCATCCAAATAAAGCTTGACCCTGGGCAGTCTAGGTAATTGCCAAACGGTAGCTTCAAAATGAGGAGAGCCTACATCTAGCATAGAATACACGCTCCTTACGCAAGGACGGCCCCCTAAGCTCCACAACAATGCAAACTCTCCGTATTCTAGACATTGTTCGTTAAAGAACCTGAACATAAAATCGTGTGACAAATTCCGTCATCAAAAGAACAGCGCAGCCTCCAAGCGTTGTGGAAGGCTATCGCTCAGAGTCCACTTGTTCCTGACTTACAAGGATACCAGAGGTATCCTAGGGTCGAAGTAGCCAATAGTGGGGTGACTTTTTTGAGTAGTTCTGGTGTGGATAAGTACATGATTGTTTGCACTTGAACCCTCAGGCTTAAGGCATCAAAGGTCCAACATTTCGCAGGTTCGTTGCAAGGCTTCAATTACGGGAATGCAGGTTAAGACGCTGCGGGGAATAAAGCCGACGGCGCTTTGGAAGTGGTATGAGCTGTCGTGCGCAGGAAGGATGTATACCATGGATGAAGGGGACCTCACACCAACTAGAGTCTGCAAGCTACAGCAGGACTTCTTTGGGATTTGCGCAAAATACTACCCTGAAATCTATATGATACAACGTTTCGAAGGGCGCATGCTACAATTGCAACTTGTATGAAGGAAGCTCAATTAGTCCTCTTTTGGACAAGCTTCTCACCCTCGGGGCGGGAGGATGGCTACCAGGCCTTCAAGAGCAAACTCAATCACTCAAAAGAGACTTTGTTATCATGTCATCTACAGCTTAGATGCCCATGTACAGCAAGGCCCGGGGATGCGTGTCCCCATGTCCCCATACAACCCTCACAGGCCAAATGCTGGGTCCATCTACCCGCAGGCCATACAACCGCATCAAACTCCCATCCTCCCAAACTGTAAAGTCTGAGCCCTCAACACCCTGAGCTTAGCCTTAGTCAAGCTTCCTTAAACCCGAGACCTCTAAAATCCAGAGTTCAAACGGAGACTAGCCCCTACACACTGAGCCCTTTGAATGAAAATGAGTTCAACTGGAGCTAGCGCAACGCCGCTCGAAAGAAGAGTTTCAAGGATCAACCTTTTGAAGTTGCGTCGGTTCTAGAATGATTGGTTCATTCTACTTGCAAACTGCTGGGGAACCCAAAGGGGTGCCAATGATCCTTGCAGGTATGTGGGCTTAGGGTATATATTGAGGCAATATAGGCAGAATGGAAAACAACATGGAACCTGCTATGTTCCATTAGGGTACACATATGGGTTATTTATGGAGACTGGAAAATGGAATGGAAACTGCTACATCAAATTAGGGCACATTTTCGGCTTCAAAGGGAGAATGGAAAATACAATGGAAACTACTATATCATAGTTCTAGGGTCTGGGGCAGTCTCCGGGATCAGGGCAGCTTGTGGTATTTCATGAGACTTCCAGGTAGACCTTACCTCGTTGAGGCCTTAAGCCCATCTCCCTGCGCAGGCATTCAAACGACGCTCAGCTGAGAATCTCCGTGTAGGTGGTTCCCATATTCCTCAGCTGCGTCAGGGTTGCAGCCGGGTTGCCATTCGTCAAGATTCGAACGAAGGGATTGACAATTGAGGCCAGAGGCTTCTTCTTCAGCGCCAAGGCTCTCCCGAAAAGAATGAAGGGTCCCAATACTGATCCCCAACAACATTGTAGAGGCCCCCGAATTGTTGGAACCCCCCTAATTACGGAACATGAGCAAGCAATGCGTGGCGGGGATGCCGTATTCGATTGCTGTGCCCATAGACCCTCGACAATCACAACAATCCCTGAAGTCGGTCAGGACGGTAGCAGTATAACCATGCGCCTCGGGGACGGTCACGGTCCTCCCATGACTTCTTCGTCCAAGGCGATCCCAAATCCGGCTCTTCAAAGGGGTTTTCGGGTATAAGTCGCAGGGCTGAAGCGTAGGCTCGTCAATCCTAGTCTGTGGCAAAATGCCCAGGTATAACCCAAACCCATCCATGCAACCTGTATCCTGGCACTCTCAAAACACCATACCCCAAAGGCTGAACGTTGGTTGACAATTTCAGATTCCCCTCAGGGTCCAAGGACCCCAATAATAGGGCTTCAGGGCCCAAATACCTTTCATATCATAACATTCCTGTCTTAAAGCCCTATTATTGGGGTCCTTGGACCCTTATATAGTCCCCATATATCCTTATATATCCCCCCATAACCCCTTTAAGGGGATCCTACTATTTGGG
>CAJNIZ010048223.1:11150-33587 GCA_905231905.1 Symbiodinium pilosum | reverse complement strand
GCCAAACTCAATACATGCATAGGAAGGTCTAAGACTAGTGTCCATGCTGCGGAGATCTGGGCCTGCGAGCGCAATGAGGGCACAGGCATGACCTGAAGTGTTGGAAAGTGTCGTAACAGGTTTGGCAAGGACTACAAGCAGCTAATTCGGAGGCCTCAGCCTCTGGAGCTTCTGCCGGCGCCTTTGCATGCACTCTGTACTTCACAACTGCTCCACCAGCCGGTAACTTGTCACGGTGTTGGCCGCCTCCTCGGCTTTTGATTCTTCAGGCGGGCTGGAAGCCACAACCTGCTGCTACAAAAGGAAGGCAAGGTTAGATTTGGCAGTGCTCTGAGGCCATTACTGCACTTTTCTCGCTGGTCTCCTCACTTTCCCAAGGGAAGGGTCCAACCTGCCAAACCGGAAGGAGAAGACAAAGTTACTGCCAAGAATTGAAACAAAGCCGGGCGCACATCCATCCCTGGTGTCATGAGAAGCTGCGCTAGTGCCGGCAGTTGAAGCAACAGCCTGAATGGCATTTGCATTGAAACCCTCTCCTGCCCTGCCTGGCTCCAAGGAAGGAAGACTGCTGAGACTGCCACCACAGGAGACGCCCACATTCGCAGAAGAAGCTTCCCACAACCTCTTCGCGGGAGTGGGATGCCGCAACGATCTGAAGCAACTGAGTAGAGTTCGCTATCTTAAAGTTCTAGACGCCAGTCATGACTCGGGCAGAACATCACATCTTTTTGGTCTTCAAGCTGTGAGCTCGCCATCGGATTACAGTGAAGCATTCGAAACAAGGCCGGACGAGCCTGCTCACTATCTCGATCCGCCCATGGCCTTGTTCTCCACTTGTGCTGCTCAGGAGGTCCAACCAGAAAGTAGCAACCCAAGGGTCAGACAGCAGGGCCGAGACGATGTCCTCTAAGTAAGCCTATTCCAGCATGTCATGTGGCGGCAAGATTCGAAAACTACTGCGCCTGCTTGCGCCTGCCTCTGAGCGCCCGAGGGCTTCCAAGAAAAGCAGCATCCCAGCAGGCAGCAACAAAGCTGCAGGCACCGCCATCTTAGCGATGTCACCATGGCTGTTGTCACGGTCAGCACGTTTCCGGGCATCCAGCCGCAAAGGCCTGGGTGGCACGGCGGCGATAGAGGCCTCAGTCAGGCTCAGTGAACAACGCAGCCTTGCAGAATCAGGGCTCCACACCTGCTGCTGCACCGGCATAGCCCAACGCCATGGCAGCGAGGGCTGCCAAGGCCTCCGGCAGGGGGAGGCGGCTGGCCACCTCAGCCAGCAGCTCAACAGCACCGTGAGCAGTTTCCACTTGTCCTCACAACTTTTAAGAGGAGCACAAGCACCAAGTCGCCCAGCAAAACAGCAAGCCTGGCTTCTTTCTGGCTGCTCCAAACCCAGCCACCAACCAGCCATACCTACACTCCTTCAAACCTGCCAGCTGCGCGCAGCGCCTAGGAGCAGTCGAAGGCCATCTGCCCTGAGGCAGCTCACTCCACGACTGCGGCTTCCGACTCAAATTGAGGCCCTTGCCCTTGCCAAAGGAACGCAAAGGCAAGGATGGCAGTGAGTACACCTTCGACAAGCCATGTACCGGCACAGAGAAATGGCTGTCGGAGACTTGCCCAACCCTGACCTGCCTGCTACCGCACATAGCAGTTCCGCAGGCGGGGAAGCGGCGACGAAGCGCAGAAAGTCCTGCAGATGCAGTAGCCAGGCTTGGGCTAGAATGCCTTGGCTCCCCCGCTTAACCTCAACCTGAAACAATGGACTGCGTTGGTGATTGACTCTGAATTCATGCAGCGGGTGTCCCGGAAAGCTCCCGCCAAAAGGACGGGAAGAATCACGAGAGCGCATGCTGCAAAGGACGCTGCCTCACGAGACACAGGGCTCCATCTTGTGTTTCTTCAAGTCTGAAGGGGCACTTCGGGGATTTCTGGAGCATCCGCAGGTTTGCTATCGCTGTTGCAGACTTTGAATTCAACCGGAGATCTCGGACTCTGGCCTATCCTCGTGTTGCTTACGCTGTCTACTCTAGCAACTGTTTCTTTGCCCCTCTCTTAGTCGATGCCCATCTGTCCATCCGGGTTCTGTCTTTCCTCGCTGCTATCGTTCCACAACTGCGCCACCGCTTTCACGCCTCCATTCGCAAGTTTGGCAATCTCGTATTAGTACTCCTGCACAAGCCAACTAATACCGACCCCTACCTTGCGGAAAGTGCCGGCCCTCGCGACTCACAAACTAACATCTTCTCCAGCATAAACTTGCTTGTGATACTGTCTTACACAACTCAATGCGGTATTGACAGCGATACCAGCATTCGTGTGTCACCCTCCTTCGGTTGCGTAACGTGATTTAGCAACTGAACCCCCGCTTCTGGCGTTCTGGACGTGTCTGCTTGCTCGCATGCTCTCGCGATGCTCCTGACAGGTTTGCAACAAGCTAACGATAGCACCACTTTGGAAACAGGTTCTTGTTTGCGACGCAATGTTCCGCCTCGGCATTATGGTTTGCAGCATGAAGCCTCAGCAGAACTGTGTACGGCGCAGCCCTTCTCCGCCGAAGCAGTCAGGACATAAGAGTATGCGAATCACAGAGGGACAAGGCTGCAACAGGCATAATCTTGCAGCGGGCTAGGAGCAATCGGCATCATGGCTGCAGTGGACAGAAAGCAAAACGAAGCAAGAAACATAGGTTGACCATCAGAAGATCAATGCCAAGAAGTGATGTGGGAAGAAACCCAAATTCCAAAGTAGCCAATGAAGGAATGGATCCTTACAGTAGTCTTCCATCTTTTTCCGTTCCTTTAAAACTGTAAACCCCAAACGTTTATAAACCCATTATAGTAGTTTCCATGTTCTTTTCCACTCCCTCGAAACCTTAAACCCGAAACACTAAACCTATATAAACCCATTAAAGTAGTTTACACGTTCTTTTCCACTACTTCTAAACCTAAACCCGAAACCCCAAACCTATATATGCCCTTTATAGTGGTTTACATGTTCTCTGCCACTCCTTCTAAACCCTAAACCCTAAACCCGAAATCCTAAACCTATATAAACCCATTATAGTAGTTTACCTGTCCTTTTCCTCTCCTTCTAAACCCTAAACCCGAAATCCTAAACCTATATACCCTAAACCCTAAACCCTAAACCCTAATATAAACCCATTATGGTAGTTTCTTCTGAGGCTTTTTGCCTGCGCACGGGATGAGAGTAGAAGAAGCCCAGCTCCAGTGGCCATCGCTGCCAAGGAGACCAGGAATCTGATTGAACAGGGTTTAGGGTTTTAGGGTTTTAGGGTAGGGTTTTAGGGTTTTAAGTTTTAGGATTTTCGGGTTTTCGGGTCTTAAGTTTTAGGATTTTAGGGTTTAGGATTTTAGGTTTAGGGTTTTAGGGTTTAAGGTTTTGGGGTTTTAGGGTTTTAGGGTTTTAGGGTTTTAGGGTCTTAGGGTCTTAGGGTAGGGTTTTAGGGTTTTAGGTTTAGGGTTTTAGGGTTTTGAGTTTAGGATTTTAGGGTTTTAGGGTTTCAGTGTTTTTTGCTTTTTTGGTTTTAGGGCTTTAGGTTTGAGTGTTCTAGGGTTTTAGTGTTTTGTGGTTTTAGGGTTTTAACGGTTTTAGGGTTTTAAAGGTTTTAGGTTTTAGGGTTCAGGGTTTTTAGGGTTTTAGGGCTTTCGGGTTTTAGGGTTTTAGGGTTTTAGGGTTTAGGGTTTAGGGTTTAGGGTTTAGGGTTCAGGGCAGAAAGAGATACAGACTTCTTCGGCTGTTCGGCCTATTGATGTGGAAAAGGTCCATCCACTGCTGCAGCTGGAGAGCCACAAGGCCGGCCTCAGACATGATCGCACCTCCTCTCTTTTATCTCATGTTCTCCGCTGACTCTCCACTGCATTCAGACCTTTTGAAAGCCCGCCTCCCGTGTTCTCAGCCACTGGAGCCACTGAGGGCCCGGCTGTGCAGGAGGCAAAATCAGCTATGCATCGTTCCTGCGCTGTGGAAAGCTGACCGAGCGCAAATGCCACTCTCTCTGGTGCTCCTTTGCCGGCTCTGACGAGATCACCTATAAGTCGAGTGACAATGTTGCGACAGGCAGATTGAAGCAGCATCAAGCATGGTGATCGCCCCAACCCATGCACATCATTTTGAAAAGGTGTCGAGCAGACTCAGACTGAAATTCATGCAGGGAGCAGACTCGCGCTGCTTGTCTCGTATCGCCTTTTCCCTGGCCTGGTCTTGAGCACAAGATGTTTTACGAACATGGGTCGTCGTGTATCTGGGGTACCCCACAGCTTTGGCTCGCTTCTCTTTAGCCTTGTCATCCTGCATCAGCTCGTGCAAGGTGGGCAGAGTATGTTGTTGCAGGACCACAAGCTTGACGCCAGCACACCAATCAACGAGAAGAATCCTCCATCGCATGTTCCGACTTGGCCATGTCAGCCCGGATTGGCCTGTGCTGGCCGCCCATTTTGAACTGGTATGTGCGTGATTGCTCCCAACTATTACATGAAAAGTCACAGATGCAATAAGCAAGCCTGAGTGGAGAATTTGCAGCAACACGAATCAGAAAAATTCACAATATGATTTCAAGGCGGCCAATTGACGAGCATACTATCCGAAATGTCCGCACATCCCTGTATGAATGTCCGCTTCAAAGTCTGGACTGCATGAACGACTCCCCAACATGTGCATCATGTGAAACTCTCCTTTTGTAAGGATGATCTCTTCATAATATCTTATGTGTGATGTGTTGCCATGGTCCTACAACTAGGGCACGGGTGTCTGTCCAGGATCGAACTTTTCACGTGGCGCGTAAATCTTGACACAGAGAATGCACTTGCGCCACAACAATGTCGGAACATGCACAAGTTGCACAACCTTCCGCGCACTCCCTGAACCACGTACCCAAAGACGCGGACCTAAGCCGGTCCTCCAGCTCCTGGACCTCTGTGGACCAACGGACCTCTGGAGAGCTGAGCAATTCAAGTGCCTGTGCTGCATGGCTTTCCAGAACCTGTTACTTCAGTTTTCATTAACACCCGAAGTTCGACAATACAAGATTGGCTGCGCAGATGCCTGCAAAGCCCTCAAAAGTTGCCCAGCAAGGCCCTGGCAGCTTCAGCCTCTGCGGCCTCTGTTTCCGCGAGGGAGGCCCTCGCCAGTCCCTCGCACGGTGACACAAATGCCGAAGCTCGGAGGCACAGAACCTTTTGAAAGGAAATTTACGCCATCAGCACAACTTGCAAGCCTCCACTGAAAAACATGCTCGTGGTACGTACAAGTCTTACCTCATCGAAAGCCATAGTGTAAAAACTGAACCGTATTCCGGAAGATGTGCAAATCTGTTGACCCTTCATTTCAGGCTGTGAGTGTTCGATGCCATAACGGCTCATGAGGGGCCCTTGGTATCCTTGCAGGATCGATAGCTGCGGTTCGTGCGACAGATGTCTAGCATTGTTGTGTGAAGCTGTTTGCTCTGAGCGAGTACCTGACGGCACTGTTTTCATGGTAGCGGAGCCTCAGTCTCCAGGGCTTGTGTAAACTGGAAGAAGCATGGCCGACAAAGGAGGTTTCTTGGGAGATATGTCTTCTGACGGCGCTCCTTCTAAATATCGCCACTTCATGCGGAAGATCCTCCTCCACATTGCTGCGCTTGAGAAGAAGCAGCTGAAACTGGCAGGTCCACGGATTTTGACAAGATTGACTGGATAAGCTTGGCGTGCGACCGAGCATCTCAGTGTTGGTGACCTTCGTGGCGAGAAGGGCTGGCTTCGAGTTTTTTTGCTTTTGCGAGCCCTTGACGACCATTATCGCTACTTGCCGGAGAGCGAGCTGTATGAATGTGTGGACGAGCTTCCTTTCCACTTGAAGAGGCGACTTGGTAAAGGCCCGACAGCCTTTGTGTCCAGATTCAAATCCATCCTCAACGAGCTTGAGGCTCTGAGTGCCCTGGAAAAGCTATCCGGACGTCAGAAGCGGAAGCACGGTGCCACCAAAGATCTGGAAGTGGCTGGGAGCCTGGCCCTGGCGACAGTGACATCAGCACTCTGGAGTCACCCACGGGACCAGACTTGACGAAGAAGAACTTGGATGCGGCCACGGCATCAGCAGCAGAGAAGCCAGCTGACAAAGACAAAACTGCCGGTACCACCAAGGGCCGCCATAAATCTGTCGGCAGCTTTGTTGGACAGAGCTTCCTGAAACGCCGTGAAGTTCTTGTGGCTCTCAACGAAGTGGTGGGACTCAAAAGGCTGATGATGAGAGAGCCCCAAGACGCATGATGGACAACCTTGAGCTTCTGGAAGTCGGACACCTGACAAGGAAGCCGATCTTTCCTTCCGTCATCCTCAAACATCTCTTCATGCGCAAGTACGGCCTGTCCCGGGAACAGAGGAGTCAGGTCATCCGATCCACTGGCGGAAGTTGTCGTTTCGAAGATGTCGAGCGAATTATTCGAACGTCTGACTATGAGGATCGCTTTCAGGACAACTCCCAACGAGGTGCTCCTGGTAAACTGGGATGAAGATCAGGTCATGGTCACGGACAGCCTGACTTCTCCTCCGAAGACGCAATGGAGATGACGGACGAGGCCGAGGACCCCAGGGACGAGGAGTACGAGGAAGCCTTCCAGGTCCAAAAGAAGGCACGAGGAGATGCCAAGCGAGCTTTTAGAAGCTAGAAGGACAGCCGGAAGATGAAGCACATCCGGCAGGAGAGACAACCATACATGCCAGTTAGGACGCTACCTTCCGGAACAACCACTACCTCATCAAATTGCTCTTCCCGTTTCGCCTACATTCAAGTCTGACAAGGAGGCAGGCAAGACAAGTCCAGGACTCGACAAGGGCAAGGGTGGCCGACAAGAACACAAGGAGGAGATCAACGCGGTCGATGGCCAGCTACTTAAAGAGTTCTCCTACATAGTGGAGGAGGGCGACGAGTCGACTCCGGCCATCAACCAGCATGAAATACTATCTGTCGCCACGCCTCCTGGCTTTGCTGTTATCGACCTGCTAGATGTACTACTTTGGTGATCGGAGCGGACACTGCGGCGGAGTTTAAGACTTTCTTTGCAAGCAGTGGCTACCCGGCGGCTACCCTGAGCCAACAGCGTTGACCTTCCCCCCTGTTCAACTGCAGGGCTTCAATGGTGCGAGGTCCTCGACAAGCCATGAGACCGCCAGGAGGGCGGTCCATTGCCAGAATGGAGCGCGCATCTTCGGTTTCCGGCATCAGCAGCTGGCAGGTCAACCCCGTGTGTTGCAGAAGGGCTGTCCAGCGTGTCAAAGCAAGCATGCCCCAACGCCAGCGCACGCCAGCCATTCTGACGCTCCTTCTTCCCCATCCTCAGAAACTAGCCACTGCTGACCCCATCCCTGTGTCAAGTGTTCCTTTCCCGAATGCCTCATTCAGAAAAACCCACAACGTCAAAGCCTGTGCCTCCAGGTAACAGAAATGACTGCGCCACCTGCGATTGCTGCTGGACAGAGGCTGAACAGAGCGCTTCCAAAGACCGCCCCAGAAGATCTAGAGGCTGTGCGTGAGGAGGTTGATTGGGGTTCCCGTTACCATTGGCCCACGCCAGCCGCTAGACGTAGTAGGGTTGCCAGACAGGTTGAAGCAATGAGGTCAGCGCCTCTTCAATCGTTGCTTTCGTCACTCTGGCAGCACCCCAAGGCTGTAGAGCAGGAGCTTACTGAGCAGTTGGGCCGGCCAACCCAGAATCTTTGCAAGCACTTGGGAATTTTCGAGGTGTTCACGGGTAAGGCCCGACTTTCCTCAACATTAGAGAGACTGCGGGGACTCTCAAGCTTTCGTCTGGGCAAAGTCATAGGCTGCTTGTCTTGTTGATTGGCTGGTCTCGCCCCAAAGATGTTTGCTCTTCTTGGCCTTGCTCGTGTTGGGGCGGTTGGTCCCGCGTGAATATAGCCAAAGGAGGCAAGGCCGCCAAAACTGTTCTTCTCGCGCAGCGTGTCAAGGAAAAGCCCTTGTCTTTGGTTGTTCGAGCACGCGTGGTCAGGGCAGGCATCTCAAGTGGGTCACACACACGCCGAGAATCCAGTGAATTCCCTAGCGTGGAAAGATCTTGACATGGGCCCTGATTTCGAAGCTGACTTCCACGTGTCCGCTGTAGGCATGAAGTGTCCTGACACCGGCACGCCAATCCTTAAGCCTGCCCGTTGTCACAAGTGACAGTGGCCTTGCTGTGGCTTTGGTCGCTGCCGGCGCGAGGGTGACCACGAGCATACCCAGCACCCGTAGAGCTCAAACTTACCCTAGGGGCCTGTATAAGGTTCTGACCAGCTACCTTGCCGACAAGGATGAGAAGGTCGTTTTCCTAAGTTCTGACGGTGAAGCAGATTCTCAGAGGGAATCTGAACCAGAAGAACCTGTCGGAGGGTTGGACAATCCGGAGCAAGAGCGAAGCAAGACTGTCCGCGCAGGGCTAAGTACCTAGCTATGATCCAGAAGTTGCACACAAACACGGGACATGCTTCTGTCCTCCAAACACAAAGACTAGCCCAGCGCGCGCGAGCGCCTGCAGCTCTTGTTGGAGCCATTAAGCGTTTTCGACGCTCGATCTGCGAGTAACTGCAAGCACCACCTTCCCACCGAGCGGCCGTGCTTCATCACACTGAGGTTCTCAATCAAATTGCTGGGGTTGATGTAACGCAAGTTGAACGTAAGCGGGTGGACCACACGGAATGGAAGAAATCAAGTACACCGTTTCGACGGTTGTGGGTTACGCGTCCGATTTTGCCAGCATGTTGCGTCGCCTTCTAGATCTGGGGTTGTTAGTAAGGCACGCCATTCCGCACGGCGCAGAGCCTATGGCCCGCCTAAGGTGATTTACGTAAATCCTGACCAGCGCTGGATCTCTGGGGATTTCCAAAGTTTCCTTGCTAGCAGCCCATCACTCTTCTAGATAGCGCTGCCGCGCGGAGAGCGCACGAAAGATTCTCCGTAGGATGGCCTAAGGATCTGGCGCACGACCAAGCGTCCACCTCAGAAAGTGATTGAGAGTGTTGCTGCGATATCCGGGACGAGCAACTGAATCAGCATGGTTTTTCCAGCATTCTCGAAAAAGAACCCTATGCGCCCGGAAGTCTTGCTGACCTTGAGGAGCAACGCAATGACGCAGTTCAGGATGCTGTCGTTCATGGGCACAAAACGCAACTCCGTCAGCAGGCTGCAGAAGCCTTCGTGAATCTCGCCCACAGTGTCTGGAGGCCACAGTCAGCCTATAAGGGGTCCTTATGTGGCAGGTCAAAGCGTGCACCTCTTCAGACAACAAGGGCGTGGCCTGCTTTCGACGTGACAACTTGACACGGCGTATGGATTGGGCCCGGCAGGGTTGTTGTTGGCACTCAAGGTTATGAACCTGATAGTCCTGTTCCCCAAGTTGTTTGGGTCGTTGTTAATTTTCTCGCGACGAGGACTTCCTCAGGCCTCCCGCGTCCGAAGCAGAAGATGCGCCAGCCGGCGAAGCCTCTGCGGCAGACAGGAACGTCAGACGTCGTGTCTTCCTAGCTCACACTGGGAAGCCAGGGCACCAGGCCATTCTTCGAGGGGAGCGGCTCAAGTTGCAAGGCACAGCACTAACCATGACCTCGAAGATTCGCCTTCCCCAAAGGTCGCACTGGAAATCAAGATGAGATTGCAGACACTCCTCCTGACTTCCTGACGGACGCTGAAGTCCTGACCCCGTCTGCTGACCAAGAGACAAGAGGGCGGACAGGACCCAACCTCCCGGGAAGATCCTGAGCAACCCCCAACGGGGATAGCATGTGTTGTGAGTTTTCCTTTGAAGTCTTTCCAGACGATGGCACGGGTGATGCACAGTGTCTCTGGATCCTCTTGGAGCCGCTGTTGCCGCTAAGCCCGGGCAACGTCGCAGGGCTGAAGTTAACTTTCGTAAGATAAGTGCGTTAAACCGCACGAAATTCGAAAGGGCTACACGTAAGGAGTGGCAAAGTTGGTTGGAAAACAAAACCACTACCATAGCCAACGCGAAAGGTGTCCCTAAAGATCCCACCCAAGGCCAAGCTGGTATTTGTAGGGTTTCAAGATCCCGATTTAGGACTTATTGCCACCGATAGCCCCACCCTTCGGAAACAGCTGGACCATATGGGGAGCCGACATCAAGACAGCCTTCCTCTCCAGATGGCAGAGACCTCTTTTTCAGGCCTCCGACGGAGATCAAGGAATATATGACGCTTGATGATGATGATGATGATGATGACGATGATGATGATGATGATGATGACGATATCTGGAGACTTGAGAAAGCAGCGTATGGGTTGGATGAAGCACCTGGGGCATGCTTCATTCGGTTGACACGTGAGCTCATAGCAGTTTCCCTGATTGTAAGCCAGCTAGATCCGCGCGTGTTCTGCCTTCGTTGCCAGAAGTCCTCTGGACTTTTGGGGATCTGCGGGGTTCACGTTGATGATCTCCTTGGGGGCGGCGCAACTGCCACGGAGACATGTCTTGCACGCCTCCGTAAACGCCTGCTCCTTGGCAAGTTCAGACTCAAGACCATAAATTACACTGGCGCGGAAATCCGACAGCGGGAGGATGGAAGCATAGAAGTAAGCCAAATAGACTACATTGGCAAGCTTGGAGAGGTGTGCACTAACAATACAGGGAATGCATCTGGCCTCGCGTCCAACCCGACTCTGATGAGGGCCTGCTGTGGCCAGTTAGCGTGTGTGGCCAACCATAGTCGCCCAGATCAGGCCATCCTTGCTTCTCATCATCATTCGGGGTATCCAGGATCCTACCAGGGTCTGCCATTTGCAACTCTTCAACAAGACTGCGTGTGAGATGAAACATTGGAAAATTGGTGGAATCCCAGGGTGGTCTTTTGCTGTGCCTGTGTGAGCAGAAAGTCCTTGAGCAAGAGCCTGGTCAAACTGTCAAACATGGGTCATTGTATGGTCCTCCAAGAAACTCCGTAGGTGGTTCGCAGCTCTGTTGCTGCTGAGACCATGTCCGCACAAAATAGACTGGACGGCATTGAGTTTGCACAGGCTTTCTTGCAGGACACCCCCACCGGAACGCAGTCCAAGATGCTTCAACAGAGCGAACCCGAACATCCTACCGGCCTTGCCTTTAACGCAAGGCGCCGTACGACGCTCTCACGGGATCCGCTAGCAGCAGCGCGCTGGCCATGGAGAAGTGTCTAGCCATTGACTATGCCATTGTTCGTTTCTGGCCAATAACCTTCAGATGGCCTCAGATTGCCTGACAAAGCTCAAACGTTCGAAGGACATCCTCTTCAAACTCATGGAGAGATGTCACTACCACATCCCCGCCCGAGCAAGAAATCAATTCGTAAGGAGAATGCCCGGGAGAAAGGCCCTGGAGCCTTGCAGTAAAGCTCCTGTGCTACCATGTGCCCAACTTGTGTAAGGATTCCCCAAAATGGGGCTTTGCTCAAGCTGTTAACCTCTACGGATGTAGGCCAGAGCCTGAAGACCGTCAGAAAAAAACGGCGTGGGCATTCCTTGACTCTGCCTACCACGCAAATCACCTACTTAATGTTTAAATGCTTTCTCCAAAAAAATGGGACCCCTTTTCAACACTGTTTTGGCAAAGGCACGTGTGCAGATCGCCTCTGAGTTTTGACTTGCATGTGCGCTGACATAGCCTTCAAGCCTTTCCTGTGCGAACCCGTGTTGTGCAATCTGCAACCGCATCTTGCCCCTCTCGTGCTCACATGGCGGCACGTCCTTGAGCCTCTCGCCTCTGACAAGATCGAGAAATTCGTTGGCCGTGCTGTGGCAAACAACCAGCTTGGGGCGATCGCTTGGGAGATCCAGTGGCAGAGGTCCCGGCACTTTGTCGTGGTCGGTAATTCGCAATGCGACTACCCTGGTGGCCCTCCGCCGCCTACTGCGGCTGGTGCTTCGCCGGCACCAGGCGCCGATGACATCCGTGCTGCGGTGCCCCGAAGACCTGGGAAAAGAAGGAGTTCTTGATTCCAACTGTCGTCCAATCACCCCTTCCGACTAGCATTCGCACCATCAAGAGTGGGCTCTTACCTTGCTTACTCTTCCGAAGCTCGAGGATCAGAAGTGGAGCTATGGACGGCTGGTGAAAGTTGCTTGGGTGATGCCCAGGTCTTGTCGTAAGTGGATCAAAAACTCCTACGCCGACACTCCACCCAAAGTCACGATTCCCTGACCAGCCGCCACGTGTTTGCCAGCGAGAGTGGTTTTCTTTCCAAGCCCCGCTTGTATAGCCTGTTCAGATGAGGTGCGTTCGAATTTCCAGTTGAGACAAATCTTGGCGCTCCGCTGATTTTTCATCTGTATAGCAACCCTCATCGCCGCTGGCATAGTGTCAGACTGAGGGCGTGTAAAAGCTGATCTGTGTTCCAAGAAGATGTGCAGACCAGTTGACCCTTCATTTCGGGATGTGAGTCTTCGCTGCCATAACGGCTCATGAGGGGCCCTTGGTATCCTTGCAGGATCGATAGCTGCGGTTCGTGCGACAGATATCGAGCATTGCTGTGTGAAGCTGTTTGCTTTGAGTGAGTACCTGACGACACTATTTTCACATAGAGTTTGCAACCCGCACTAACTGTTCTGGTGTTTCTGGCTGCAATCTTCCTCTCACAAGGACTGCAGGCGAGCATGGGGGCAATCCAAACCTTTTGATGTCCTTGACATAAGACGAGACTCCGTTGACACAGCCTGACTCTGTGGTTATCCACCAGCCTCCGCAGACGAAACCTTCTGGGAAGCAGTGTCGGTATAGCCAAGCATTGAGTAGGCTTCGTCCTGCCAAAATATGCTAGGCTGCTAGGGCATCCGAAATTACATCTGTTGAACACAGGCCCCTCTAAGATGTTGCCTCCTTCTGCTGTCGTGTCGCAGTCACGTCTCGGAGGAGGATCAGGCAGTCGGTCCGCGTTGAACTGTGACAGGCAAGAGCACCAAAAAAGGAGGGACACACTCTGGCAAAGACGGCAAGCAAGAACAGACTGCTGCCAGTAGACAGGCATCACGCAAGAAACATCCAGAAACACTTGCGCGCACCAGTTGACGGAGTCTCCATCAGAAATCTTGGCAACCTCGGCCAGCAAGTGATCCTAGGACGCCCTAGGATCTGCAGCCGCTGGCTGGCCCGGACTTGAGTGTGTCCCTGGCCTGGACATTGGGCTCTGCCAGGGAAAGGCAACACAGTGTCCTGAACAGGAGCAGGGATCTAAGAAGCTGGCTCCGCAAAGATAGCTTTCAAGAGCAGCGCATTCCGCCGAACTTCACATGAAGACTTCTAGCTTAAGAAAGCTTGCTCTTGAAACACACAGAGGCTCATAGCCATGCTTTATTCTGCAACGCGCAGGAGGATATCTGGACCAGCTGGGGCAAATTGAACTTCCCAGCCAAGACTCAGCCCAATGATACGAAGGGGCAGAAGGCCGCCTGGGGGAGCTGAAGCTTCACGAAAGTGCTACCCTCATAGCCTCATAGCTGCAAGAGAAGGCTCTGGCACATACTGAGATCCCCGCCTATGATCGAAGGGGACGCGTTGCCAACATGCAGCATGGCTTGCTGCTGATACAGTGCTTGAATATCCAGGAACTCGCAGCCTGCACTAGTAAGAATCTCATTTAGGTAGAGGCACAACCGTGACAGAGGGATGCAAAGTCATTATGAACATTTCTGGGCTTGCGCAAAGAACAAATCTTTTGCATGCTTGCAGCTCGAGAAAATTCAACGAACGGGACAGGACCATCTAGAAGGATACTTGCCGAATGCAAGCAAGTTACCATCAAGTCGCCACTTTTCACTGCAGCGTTCACATCAAGAAAACAAGCTTGTGAAACTGCTGTGTACCTGCGGTCTCCTGGTAAGTCCCGGATGCGACTACCGAAGACTGAGCTATATGAAGCAAAGCGATAATATGAATTCCTCGGTCCCAAAGCTGATGCCGACAGTCACTGCAGTGGTTGCAGTCGACGCGTTCTGAGCCTCGACTCAAAGTGAAGACCACTCAAATCAATCTTACTCGTAAAAAAACACATAAAAACATGCCTTCCAAATCAACACTGCATCGAGCTCCACCCCTGAATCAGCTGGCTACGAGCGCGTACTTTCCCTGATGCAAAGGGCTTTGGTGTTTATTTACGACCTGTCGAAATTCCATCATGACATACACTAGCAATCCCAATTCAAACTCATCGCCGTAATCCTTGGCTTGCATCCCTGAATCTTCGTATTTGACCGGCTTCTTGTCCAGCCTCACGCCAAATAAACATACTCGGGATCTGGGTCGCGCCTTATTATCAGACAGTTGCCATTTGCATTTGCTGGCAAGCTGCACGCACGGGCATGGGGACTGAGAGCGCTTGGCGCTACCACAGCCAGCGAAAGGCTGAACCCAACACCTTTGCTAGAGGTCAAGATAGAAAAGATTCGCCTGCAAACTTTCGCCTGCAGATTTGCCCAGCCAAGATGCCAGCACCAGCGCTGCTGAAGTCATTCGTGGCACACCAGATTTTGCATCCTGCAGGGGAAGCTGGTTGCTAGCTTGTCTGGCGCTGTCTAGCAACCCCTATTCCTCAAGCAGTTGTGAAGATCCGTGGCGTACGCATGACATACTCAAAGCGGATCGCGAGCGCGTTACTTCAAACCATGCCAATTCACTCCTGCCGCTGTCCCACAAACCAGATGGCATCAAGGTATGGGGCATAAACCGATGTCATACCCCGTCAGCTAAACAAAGAAGCAAAACGAAAAGGCAGAACACCAGGAAGCAGCATTACTTGCAGGGTCGCTTGTTTGGGTTCAAGTCCTGACTAAGGCATCATGCAAGTGTAGTTCAACCTGCCAATAAGATATCAAATGATTCTGAAAGAAGGATTCTGCCTTGCAGTTCTCGCCCTTGCCGCATAGCGCTGAAGCAAGCTCACCTTGTCTATCGCTGAGCCGCTTCTATCTCGCTCATCGTCTGCTTGTTTAACACCACCTTTCAACAGAAGGCTTCAAGAACTGAACCAAGGTGCGGTTCAGCACCGTGACGTGGACCTTCGGCCATCATGTACAGAAACTGCACACACTCAAAAACAGTCTTCGAACTTCGGACAAAACACCTCCAAGAGTGTCGGCCATTCTTTTGAGTTCGCCGTCGCCAATGCCTGGAAGGTTACAAAGGCACGAAGAGGGTCCGCTAGGTAGGTATGCTGGGAGTGGTTCCCAGGCTTCACGACTCACTTCACAACTCGCAGCCTGGCGCAGGCGCAGCTCAGCAGCGCCGGTGTCACGACGAAGCTGCCGCAGCTGGAGCCTTGGTTGAAACGGGTTTCACTCGTTTCACTCCTCTGCTCAAGGCTCAGTAGCAGGAGCTGCGCTTCCAGAGAAGCTGGGAGGTCCTGGAGAACAGAAGCTGCATTTCGCTCCACGCTCCCATCTCATGTATCAACACTGCACAAGTAGGCAAGCAGACAATCACACTGCAACTATGTGGAAAGCCAACAGCCTGCCACACTTGCACTACAAATGACGAAACGCGCAGAGCACGCATCTCATACATCACTGGTTACCAGCATCCAGCACTTGAAGCCACGAGTGAAAAACGGCAAGCTGCAACCTGCTGATCACTTCTGAATGCTGCTGGCCTCATTGCGGTACAGCGCAGTCATGCCCCGAACGAACTCCAGCTGCAGGCTCATTTCCTTACAGCTCCTACTTGTGTACGCATGTTGTCGCATCAAGCAAAAGACTGCCATAATAATAACATTCTCGGCAATTTTCTAATTCAAGCTGAAGAAGTATCATTTCAGCTTTTTCGACGAATCACGAAATATGTCCTTCTAGTACTTCTGGATTAGCTATGACGTCTATGTAGCGTTTACTTCTTTCGTCTTCATCAGACCTTACTAATTGATTGCCTTGATTAAGGGCTGATTTTTCTCATTAAAGCAATAGTTTCTTCTGTTTCTCGTAGCCAGCTCGGTCATCTGAAATATATTTACCTTTAGTAGCAGGAGTTGAGCTGTTTGTAGTGTTCACATCCAGGTCGCTGCAGTCAGCGCGGCCGAGGATTGCGGGTGGTTCAAGTCCAGGTGAAAGCCTCCCAGGATGCCATCGCTCAGCCTGCCAGGAGTTTAAAACTTTAAGAAACTACACATGCTGTTTGAATTTCGAGGCACCCCTCCTAGTGAGAAACTCCTGGACCGTCAAGACTGCAACTTCATCTGACCTGTTCTGCTTGAGCAGCAGCTCCTGAAAGAACAGAAACTGCTTAGCTTTCAGGTGCTGGACAACTTCAAGCTCCTGCTTCCTGACCTGTAGGAGGCGCTTGGACGAGAGGAGAAGATCCAGCAGCTCTTTGATCAGCTTCCTAAGACACATGAGGAGCAGAGCTTTGCTGCATTCCATCATCTTTTTCATCCAGGTGGCTCCGAGAGCCTTACAAGATCCAGGCTTCTCAGCGAGTCCTCCTCGCAAGCAAACTTCGCAAACTTCACTCCCCCAGCCTCCTTTTCAGGTCACAGCAAGAGTTTCTAAGCTTTGAACCTGGCCTGACCGGTCACTGCAAATGGCAATGCCTCTCAGGACTCAGCCACGTAATAGCAATAGCATGAACTCAAATGTAGACTTGGTTGCGTGACTTCACACTTTCGACCCGATTTCACTTGTGACACATGGCCTCTGCTGGCGGCAGCAATCCTGCGGCATCTGGCCGCATTATCTTCAGCAAAGCCTGTGCTGCGAAAAAGGACAGAAGATTGAAACAGCTCTGCGAATTCGCTGGGTGGGGCATTAATGACGTCAAAACTCACTGCAGCAAGGGTTGTTCAGATTGCGCGCCTGTGAGTGTTTCGCTTCAGAAGGGGCGAGGCACAAACCCTGTCCCTGTAACCGCAAACCCACGTGCTTTCTGGGCAAAGTAAGCTGCGCTCTCTGAGACGAAGTCTTCTTCAGACTTTGATTCACAATGCATGCTGTCTGGCTGTTGAGGTAACAACCAAATGAAGGCTACTTACCAACAGCCCACGATGCTGAACTTTGGAGTTGCCAGGCCCACACCTACTCCAAGCTCCGGCCTCCAGCGCTCGACGCTGCATCTGAAGAGGCACAGGCTGGCGGGCCTTGTCATCAAGGCTGCTGCGGGGGGGGGGACATGGAGCTGCCAACTCAAGAGCTGCTGACGCAACTCTTTGAGAAAGAAAGCATGTTTACAGTGGGACTGCCGAGCAAGAAGGCTACGCAGACAGCCTTCGACGCATTCCACACGGCACCACGATGGGCATAGCTGTTGCGAATGCCACCAACCCAGCCTACAAGGCCTGAGTTCAAACCCACTTACAAACATAGCATGTCAACTCAAGCGTGCGGAGCGGCAAAGACCGACGGCCCCAAAAAACACAAGTCAAGTGTGATATCTGCAGCCAAGCATCTGCGACCGGCAAATGATGCCTCCCTGCAGTGTTTGAACAATAGCTGGCACAATTCTATCTTGCATATTCTGTTGCTGTTGTCATTTCCAACCACTTTCCTTGATCAAGAGCTTGCATTTGCCAAAATTGCAAGAACCCGACACCCAACTCAGCACCAGCAAGGATTCTGAACGGCGGCCTCCCCGCCAAATCCAACATGTGGGTGAAGCAGCTACTTGACTTGTTGGCGGTTTGGTGTGCGGAGCCTTCCTGCAACTCTGTCAGAGAATTCTTGCAGGATCTAGGTTCTGGGGCCGCACAAGAAACGATGCTGAGTTTCCCCTGACCTTGACTGTAGACCTACAAGCCCTCCCAGCCCGTGAGACTCTCCGCCTCAGCAGAGAGCGCAGCGACTTGCCATAGTTTCGCCAAGGGCCATCGGCCTGCTCAACCAAGTCAACCATGGCTTGGGACTGCCTACTGAGTTCTATCATTCAGGTTCAAGGACACACCTTCTAGGGGGAGTCAGACGCATGTCAGGCCTGCACGTAACGCTTGTGCAGCTCGGCTTGCGAGTGGGCTATTCGCTTGAGGCGTTGCTCGTGAAAAGCTACAGGGTCCTGAGAGCTCACATCTGGTCTGGACCAGTTTGTCCCGAAGAAGCCTTCAGTCCTCGCTGAGGTCTTCCGCCATGCAGAAAGGATCTTCCCCAGACTCGTCTGCATCGTAACAGACATCAAAGGCTTTGGCCTCCTCCAAAATGGCGTCAAGCCTTCGGCCAAGCGGCAGCGGCTCAAACTTGACGCCTTTTATTCATGTACGCAGGACTTTTGCTGCAACTCCGATGAGGGCACAGCTTCCTACGCTGGCCCCGCAAACGGTAAATGCTTTCCATGATGATGAAACGCATCCCTCCCCTCCCCTGCTGTGATGAGCGGCCACTGGTCGAAAACATGTCTATAAATTCGGTCAACAAAACCATACAAGAGCATGCTCGACCCCTCCCCTGCCCCCGAACCCACCTTTAGGTAGTTCCTGGGATGATGGGGCGCCCATGAAACATGGGAACTCTGAAAATCAAGAAATCCAAACCCGGAAATTCAAAAAAACATTGCAGTGCTCAAACATGTTCAGGAATTCCTAAGTTCCGCTACCTTTTCGCAGCCTGCCAAACCACAAACTGACTTTCTTGCTGAGTACTCTGTTTGGTGGGATGAGGCCGCCAAACCCTGTAGTGCTCAAAACTGTACTGCTCCAAAAACAACAGTCTCCAATTATGGGACCAGCCAGTCCACGCTGGCACCAAAATGGTAGAATTCTTGGAATTTTGAGCACTACAGTGCTTGCTGAGGGTCAAGGCCACGAAGCAATGCAATGCTCCAAAAAAGTCTTCTGTCCGTGACCCCGTCCACAGACCATAGACCCCTGAAGTTTGGAGTCTCAGATAGGCTTTGAGCATTTTAGCGAAATGTATTTTGGCTAGCATAACAGAGCAATGAGGCACTTTCTCGTTGCCTCAGAAGCTTCAACTCGTGTGGAGTAGAATATCATCATGTCCTATACTTTAGTCTCATCGACTAGGTAAGTGAACGTAACTTCCAAATGTTCTGTCTTAAATCGATACGTTGTCTGCTGGCCAGGCTCATCTTGGTATTGTAAATTTGAACCTGTGGGCAATCATGAATCGAAATCGTAAAGAGCCTCGAAGGTATGAACACGTAGGTAGAAACACATGTGATGAAACTAGCTTGTGGTACAGCTATGCACAAGAAATGGGATAGGTGTGGAAACCCTCCTTTCGATCTGCTAGGACCTTCGAGGAAAATCTAACAAATACAAACAACGATACCATAATTTCAGTGCAGTTGGCAGGGCTTGGAACATTTAAGATGCTTACTCAAATGAGAACATAGACCAGAGCACTCATACAGAATGAAAAAATATGTGAGCCACTCCATCGGAAATCCTTTCTCTAGCAATGCAATTTTCAAACACATTAATGTTCATGATAATTTTGAAACAGGATAGCCAGCAAACACAGGACAAGGTTGTGGAAATACTCAAGTTTACGAGGGGGCTTTGTTACACCAAAATAGAAACGCCACTGCATCAACCAATGCGCCCCAAAAAATCTGAAAGATATTTGCGGCTGGCATATATGTCCTTACATCATCCTGGGAGTGCTAAACAGATTTCCAGGCAAAATGCTATGGTTTTCGTTTTTCGGCTCTACCGGGGGGTGCATGTCCACATGCAACAAATGATATGATAAGATGAAAAAATACAAAGCTGAAGGTAACACAAGAAAACTCGGAGGGGAGGGGAAGGCCAAATGGAGTGCGAGAGGATATCGCGCACATGGAAGTTCTCATGAGATGAAAAAGGCTTCAAACTTGGGAATGCATGGGTAACTGTGAACATAGTGTCGTGTGTATTGTGGGGTTCAGATTTTCATCAGAAATCTCATAGACTGCGTCTGTTCCAGGTTTAATTGCCAATAATCTTGGCAGGCTCGTATGGGGGTTTCCCAAAATTAGGGGTACCCTTTTGGGGGTCCCCATAATAAGGACTAAGTAGTTTGGGGTCTATATGAGGGTCCCCCCATTTTGGGAAACTCTGGGGAGGCTTCCAAGGGTTTGGAGGGCGTCAAAAAATCATGTTGATGCTTTTTAGCTGCCCCTGAGGCAATCCTGTAACCTGCTCTAACCCCTTATATAACCGTTATACAAAATATACTATAATCTATAAGAATATATCCCCATATTAGGAGTCTCTGCTCTAGACTTACTATGTCCGGGGATCGAGCAAGCTTCTTGTGCAATATGTTCTGCACATGTATATGAGTTGTAGGTAGATCAGCAAACTGTCTTCTAGCTGTCGATCAATTGTAGGCAGAACCAAAATCACGCCACCAAGGTGTACCAAGCTGAAAAAACAACATAGCAACAAAAAAACTGGACCAGCCCTAAGACCAAGAAAAACTGGACGCATAGTGCAGAGACCAGTGAAATTCTCTTAGAATGTTCAAGTATTTTGGTGTTCGTGTCTTTGGTTTTGCTTTTGCGTTCCCATTGGACTATTGGGCAGGAAGTTTTTGTTGCTTCCGTTCTGGCCCTGAATTCCTGGGATCCCACATTGGCCTGTCCGAAAATGGTCTGCAGAAGCTTGGTTTTGCTAAGGTTGCTTGTTTTGATTCAAATAGTTTCAGCAACATCATACTTCTTTTCAAGCCATCCCTGCTTCTGACCTCTCTAGATAAACCAACATACCTTCGTAATTAGAGAATGACATGAACTAGCTATCGTTCCTCCCAATATCTCCTAGCATTCCATTCTCCCATCGCTTTGCTTTACAAGCAGCACAATCAATAAACGTTAAACTGCTGCGGGAATAGTTCGCCTTTTCCCTTTGCCCCATGAATGATGAGTCGTCCGATTCTACAAAAAGCAATAACTTACATAGGTACAATGCCAACCCTAGCGCAAATATCAGTCAATCACCAAATCTTGCCTTTTGTAATCAATTAAACCCTTTGTTCTCTGGACAAAAATACTATAAGAATGCAGGCTTTTCTCCGCAAGAAAGATATAGCAGAAACCCAGCTGACTTAAGACAAGCAAGATGAACCCTTCCTTGCAGGTGCTGGCTCATTGCCCAATGAGAGTATCAGTAATTTCCGCGAAGCTGGCTTGGCACTTGCTGGTACTAACAAGAATCGTACTTCTGTGTTAGCATTGTGTGAGCCATAGTGCTAACAATCCATTAGCAATGGCAACAGTAATGTGCCTATTCCTTACTGATGGTTACAATCAGGAAGAGTCCGTCATAGTAGTAGTAGTAGTAGTAGTAATAGTAGTAGTAGTAGTAGTAATAAAAATAGCAACCGTATTAGCAGTTCTAATTAGACTAACGTCGGCGGCAGTACGTATTGGCAGTAATACTACATTGCTTGTTTCCTTGTAAGATTCGTGATCACAATAAGCATACTAAGGGTAGGCTACAGGGCTTATTGCCGTCAGAAGAACTACAATATTGAGAATGATACTGACACATGAATACTAACAATAACGCTGCCCTGCCGCTTGCCAAGTTCTAGTGGAACAGTCATACTCAGAGTTCTGCTAAGCGGCCTATGGATCAGCTTGTCATATTGAAAGTACAGCTGAATTGGCAATTGCCAGTAATAGCAACTTTGTTTGCAAGCCTGGTATTGGTATTAGTGCCAATCTGAACCGCCAAGTGAAGCAAGAAGCGTGACAGTTCTTCGGAGTACTAACATGAGGCACAGTACGAACCATGCACTAATGATGGTTCCTCTGGCATGCCCTTGCTTATTACAGCTTGTCCTGCAAAACAAAAACCTGGCCAGCCTGCACGCCCTCGCTTAGACATACAGGGATTTCTCAAAATTGGGGGTCCCTATAATAAGGACTAGAGTATTTTGGGGTCTACATTGGCGTCCCCGATGTATCGAAACTACCAATTCTTATGGACAAGAAGCAAATCAAGCCCGGAAATCTAATGAATCTGTACGGACAAGAACCTGGTCAAAAACTGAGAATTCAGGACTCCAGGATTCCATATTCGTTTCAATGAGATTTAATGAGGGATGACGTGGATTTAAATTGTACTTGAAAGAGCTTCCAAGGCAAAAGTTCGACCATTACTTTAAGCAAATACTGGTCATCTTACCATGTTTGGATAAACCGTGTATACAGTGATTGAAACTTGCGTTTTCAGGCATAAGTCACATAACTGCCAACCCCTCTAATGTTTAGTGTCTTTCGCTACGGGGAAATTGAAGAAAATGTTGGCCAAAATTCAGCGACAGTTTTGGGAGTCCCGCAACCTTTGAGCATATCTGCGGAAGGAACGCTTATATGATAATAAAACAGCGCAGCATACTGTATTTAGTGTTTTCTACCTCTCATATAATGTGCACTGCTATAATACAACCGCAGCATATGCAAAACTGGCTAGGCGGGGTTTCGCGGGGACACAAAAATTATTTACTTCGCCCTAAAGCCGTTATTGCACAACAAGTGTAACGTTTCCCT
>CAJNIZ010048223.1:0-10722 GCA_905231905.1 Symbiodinium pilosum | reverse complement strand
CAACCCCATTGCGAGGGTGGGGAAAAACTGACTTATCTGACTCGAAACCATGTCCATCGTTTTCGTTCCACAAACGCGATGACACAGGGAGATTTTAGGGAGTCGAGATGGATCTCCCTTTCATTCTTGTATTTGCATGCCTGTCACGAGGATGAGACAGTCCACTTTCTAGCACAATAACCCCATATATAGGAATTAAGTAAGGGCAGGTTGAGAATTCATGAATCTGTTTCCATCCCTGGTAAAGCAATAAGACTCACACAGAAAGCACAATGATCTTTGAAGTCTGTCGGGGCAGCTTGCATCAGCAGAGTGACAACTACTAGACTTTACCTGGAAACGATAATTTGGATTCAACAACGGAAGCGACAAACTGCAAAAAAACTGAACCGTAATACAAGCTTGAAATCAACTTCAAAACATGTCGAAAGATGCATCGCAGAAGGGGGGCCGTCCGCAGGAGAGGGGCGGTTACACACAACTATGTTCAACGATCCGATCGCTACAAGGGCAGGGTGGCGGCAGCGGCTACACATTTCAGGTAGACATGGCGCAAGCCCCGGTCTTCAGAAATGTCACACCAAAGGGTCCAAAAGGACCTATGCTGTCTCACAACCCATGGCTGATAAGCAAGAAGTCTCGTAAGCTCCAAGGAGCTGCCTATTCAATTATGTTGGGGTAATATTGGGATAATGGAAACGAAAATGGAAACTATTATAATGGGTTATATTCAATATTGTGCTTTGTAGCAAGTCTTCTTCGTCCCAGCGGCTTCGAGAAGGTCTCAAAAGGCAGCTCGGAAGGCTCCGTGTAGCCAAAGCGAATTGCCAGCTTGTCCTCACACGCAAGTCATTCCCTGCAGCCCAACCCTTGAAGGCTCCGCAGCCCTGAAACATATTCAATCTGAGACATGCGTCATAGGCCCCGATGGTCGGCGGGAAGATGTGTACGGAATTTGGGTCGTGCCCAGGCTCCGGTAGATTCATCGGGACATAGTCCATGATGCCTGATCAAGCACTTGAACCATTCCACTTGCATAGGAACATCTGAAGTCACATGTTCCTTGGCAGCAGACTCTAGTCCTTTGACCCAACTTTTTGCAGCAAGGCACTCGCGGAGAGGCTATGCACCCCAGTGCCTCGGACATTCAATATTTATGACAGTAAAGTTACAGAGGCGCAGTGTGCATTTCTTCCCTGCACCTAGCAATTGCTTCAGCTAGATCAGTGACAACGCTAGAGTGATGCATGCAAGGGTAGCAGGGTAGCAAGCCTGCAGATAAAACAGCTTGACAAGCACTAGACCTTCAGGTAACAGGGGGGGGGCCTTGTGTCCTGGCTTGCTGTTACCTCTTGTAAGGTTGCCTATGGCACGAAAACTAGCAACATGCTAGCATCATGCTGGCACCACGGTGGAGCTTTATAACTATTTATAACTGGAGCCCCATGCGGGTCGCCTCAAGACAAGACTAACAACTCGTTCAATCTGAAGTACTTCTGCTACAAGCTGGTTTGACGCTGGCCAGCAGAGCTTTGCAACACAAAGAAGGAAACTGCTTTCAGTCGGAAGTCTTCAACGCCAACAACTGCAAGAGACAAAAACATGATTCACATAAACAAGCAATTTGGCATTCTGTCCTTCGAAGCGTGTGAATACCTGAATGAGCCTAGCATGTTCATCGAAACTGGCTGCAGTCTTTCTTTCCGGCACATGCCAAGGTAACACTCAAAAGTTAGCACATGTCTACCCGTGTCTGATCATAGCTCAGACAAGTGACAGCTCCGATTCTGTAGACACGTCTGGCTGATGGCCGTGCTTCCTTTGAAGTTGTGCCTGTGGAGGTCAGCAAAGAACTGCAAGATTGCCTGCAAAACCTGTGCATTTGCTAGTTTTCCTGGCAATTAACCCGCTCCAGAAGCAGCTTGCGACATGGAAGCAAAGACCCCCACCCTCTCCTCACCCTTATGGGCGCAGACCGCCTCAGGCCAAGGATGTGGCCCATCTCGTGCATCACCACACTTCGGAGGCCCTCTCCCATCAATACCTGCCCAGAGAAATCTCGCAAGCCGGTCCCGTGCTAGCCAGCGCTGCCCGCCATTCTATGCAAGAAAACACCATGTGGAAGGGTCTTCAAGACAACTTGCATGTCCCATCAGTTCCTTGCCTCCAGCTGAGAGGCAGTCAGCGGCTGGCTCATGGATAGCAGCAGCGGCCCAGCATGTGCACCGTGCACACCTTGCTCTGGGGTCTGTGCTGCAGAGCTCACCTGGCATTTCGTCCACTATCCACGGCAGAAAAAGCAACACTTTCTCAGCTGCTGCTTTTGCCTGCCCATCCGTACCCTTGGAGCTCTGGATCTTGGTGGGCTTTCGTGGATGCCTCCGCTCTGCATCACTAGCGTGTCCTAAGCCCGTCTGGAAGAAGAAACTTTATCCCTTCAGCCAGCCGAGCTGCTGAGACTGCCAGCTCCCGAGCTTGCGTCGATGCCTGCGAAGGCAGACATTCAGGACATTCCAGGGCAAATCTCTTTAAGCGTCATTCATGAAACTGCTATGACCTCGTGGAATATCTCGGCGGCCTTGCCATCTTTACTCCTGAAAGACAACGGCTTTCAAAAGGACTGCCAGGCATCAAAAAGCCGCTAGCTGCCGCTAGCTGCCGCTAGTTGCGCGCCTTGCCCCAGCAGCGCCAGGCGATCCTCGTGCGTAGCATTGGCCGCTAGGAGGTCGAGCTCAGAGAGCCAAGCCCAGACCCAGCCTTGTCAAAAAAGTCGGGTGGGTTCTCAGCGTTTCTCAGGTCTCTGTTGGCGTTTCTCAGCACTCGCGCAGGTAATTCTGTCTTCAATGCACCGCGTTTTGCGTCCTTCAGGCTCGATTCGGGTCTACGGCTTCTTGGGTTTCTGGGCTCTGTGGGCTGATGCACTTCAGGTTGTTCACCTTCATGCGAGGTAGGACTCCTTGCGGCTCAGTTCCTAGGGTTTTGAGGGTTAAGGGATCTGTGCGCAGGGGTCACTTGGGGCCGCTGAGGCCTGGGGCTTCTGATTTGGAGGTGCCCGGCCTGGAACCGTCAAGGGCGTGCACATTTCGAGCCGTAGCATTCAGGGCATGTAGACTTTGCGTTAGCATGTTTGGGGCGCTTAGGTTAATGGTGCTCAAAGCGTTGCAGGATGCTGCCATGTACAGGCTTATGGAGCCTAGCACTTTTCGTGATTTGGTCTTTTGTGTTTTTTCGTTCTCGGCAGCCTTTCAGGCGTCAGCCTCTCGAAGCATTTAGGTCTTGGGGCTTTGGAATTCAAAAGCTTTAGGAAGCTCCAGATTTAGGATGTCAGGCTTCGTGTGGCTTGGAGATTCGAGGCTTGCCGTGTTCTGCGCCTGTTGGATTTGGACTTTAGACTTTGGGTGAAGGGCCTTAGGTTTTCAGGATCCATGAATCTGTAGAACCTATGATTGTTGATACTTGTTGCCATGCACGATTCATACGACAGACGTTTGGAGCGTTGAGATTGCAGGCCCCACAGGAGCTCATGGCGTTCTCTGATTTCTCTCAGTACGGTATTAACATGTTTGGGGTTTAGGGAACTGAGGGTGTGCCGAGTTGATGGTGTTCGTAGTGTGTATGCATTTTACGATTCAGGGTTGTTGGCCTTCAGGGTTGTGGACAGCTACAACACGCGAGACCGGAGCCCAATGACATTCGCAGGGGTAGCCATCTTCAGCGCTGCGCGTGCAGAGAGACAAGAACGACATCAAATCATTGGCACAAGCCACGACCAAAGAAAGCCACAAGCAAGCATATGCCCCCACACACCCCGGATAATGGCAAAGAAAATGGAAACTACTATAGGGTGTAGGGATAGTGGGAAAGAAAATAGAAACTACTACATTATAACAGGGTATGTATTGGGATTATACACACACATATATATATACATATACCCGCATTATACTAAATATACCATAATGTACCATAGTATACTATAACATGCTATAGTATACTAGAGTATATTTTACTATATTATATATATATACTTCGTATATTAGGGCCAGGCCACCGCTGCCCATGCGGATATCCGCCTTCAGGATCTCGCCCGTACGCGGATCCACCTGGCCATGCTTGGCCAAGCTTGGCTTGGGAGGGCTTTTCGTGTTACAGTCTATATAACCCCTATATATACCTGAGTATAATATACAAGGAGTATAAATATAATTAGCATAATTATAGTAACCTATACCATATTATTTTTTATGGCCTTGCATCTAATTTTTTTTGGCCTTGCATATAAAAGATTATGGTATATCATGGTATGGTACACAATCCACCTGGGCATCACCCTCGCTGGAGATCTCATCTGATAGCGACCAGTAAATGGCATTGAAACGTGCATCAGCCTCGGGCTTCGAGCCCTTGAATAGGTTTGAGCGGCAATGTATTTCCCATTTCAAACATCACTCCAGGCATCTGGCAAGGTTGTAGTCTTGGGGCCAATCATCATCAGATGGAAGAACTGCCTTAAAGGGGCACGCACCCAAGAAACAGCCCTGACGCAGCTCCAAGCACAATTACATCTCCCGCTCCCCACATCCGTTTGAGTCTTCAGCTCTGACTGTCGCTGGCTGCCGCATCGGCACAAAGGCCTCGTTCCAAGCCTCCCATTTGAAGGCAAAAGCCTCCTAAAATTGCGAGGAGCTGCAGGCGGATGAACCCAGAATAGTCTCCCGCCTCGATGCCTTCCTTTACCCACATTTGCCATCGAAGTGGCACAGTTGGGTCCACATGCATCCTGCCAAACATGTTGTCGAACATGTATCGCGAGAGGCTCTACCGAACAGTCACGCCTTATGGTCCGATTTGGAAGCTTTGCCAAATCCCAGCGCCAAATGACAGACATTTGCCGATCAACTGCCTTCCAGAAGCAGCACATTTGGACCTCCTCAAGCTACCAAACCATGCTACCAACTTGCACCTCGCTCGGCAGAGTGTGCGAGTCCGCTTGATGGTATCCCACGTCCATGAAGTCCTGATCGAAGAACCAGCACAGCAAACGCACACAAGCTCATCCAGGAGCATTTCAATGTCTTCTCCAATGAGCTCAATTAATCCAAGCATCTGTCGTGAAATACAGCAACCGGTCATCGGCCACGCGAGGCTTCATTGGTCTCGATGGAAGCATTACCTAGGCGTCACAAGAAACACGTGGAGTGACTTGGTTGCCTCGAGGTTCCATCACCGAGGTCACAGCCAAGCTGCCACTGAGAATCCCAAAATCACTGGTGCTGGTACGCTGAGGTATTCCACGGTCACATCGAAGTTCTGAGGGTAGGCCTCCACCCACACAGTATGGCTTGGCACCAAGTTGTTTTTCTTCTTGGAATGCTTGTCAGAGTATGCTACAGCCCAACTACGAATAAGAGTGCCGGTTTCCTTTCCTCAGCCGCAACGATGCGGTAGCTCGCGAAGCTGTCTAGCACGTTAGTGTAGAACATTCGCGACACCTGAGACAAGAACCATCAGCACGGCAAGATGCACAGGTTACGTCTTGGGAGACGCTGATGAAAGATGTTAACGCAATGACTCACAAAGAAGAGACCTGCCAAGTTCATCAAAACGCTGCAACAAGCGAGAGGCTCCATTCATTCCCATGATGCTTTCATGACTGTGAGTCCACCCTTCGGTGGTCTCAAGCCTGCTTATCCCCTCTTTGCCAAACTTTGAAATGTCTCTGTTCGAGAGCTGCCGCAAGGCTCCAATGCTGCGTCAGCCCGCAGTGTCTCATCTAATCATTTCGGGACAGTTCTCAGTAGGCTGCATTCCAGACGTCAAGAAAAATTGCCCTGCTTCAGTGCACAGAGCTCACGACTGACAAGTTGTCTCCGATGCAAGTCTCACTGGAAGCCACTTTCGCGTTTTTGTCACCATGTCTGAAAGGTCCATCACACTTGACATGAACTGCTTGCGGGAGTGTTCATCTACTCTTGCGAATATCTACCATTGCCAGTAAAAAAAAAACTTGCCAACAAAGTGCACATCCTCACTTCTGTATCTTTCGGTTCAACTTCGCTTCGAGTTGCCTATGAGCAACAACTGCAAGGACACTGGATAGAAAGCAGGAAGCACAGACTGCTTACGCAAGGGCTTGCATGGAAAACCAGCCTGTGGCTTAGCCGCAGTTTAATGCCCATGCAGGCAGTGGGCTATTCAAATAGCAAGCTGGAAACCACAAAAGCTGCATTGCAAACCACCTGGTCCAACAAACCCCACATTGGCCAGCACGCAGCCCAAAGATAGTGCAGGGAACAGGATGTAAAGAATGAACCAAAACCGAGCCCAGCCACGCCCAGGTCATGAAGCTAAGCCAAGCCAGGCCAAGCTAAGCCAAGCTAAGCCTTCAAGAGTCGAGCTTCCTTGCACCAGTGCGGGCTGTGTTGACCTGCCGTGGTTGCCGACGCTGCGCCGCCGCATTTTTTTAAAAAATCTTTTGCGTCTTGGGACTTTGCACGCACCTGCATCTTGAATTCTTTATTTGCCGTCCTTGGCATGTGCTGAGCTTGTTGAATCAATGCTCGGTACTTTCGGGTGCATCCGCACGGAAATACGACAATCTTTTTGATGAATACGTGATGTGGTGGTGCTTAGTAAGTTGTCATGAAGGCCATTGCTGGCATGAATATTGAAAGACAGATGCCTTTGACATGCCAATTTGTCTCCTTGTCTTCTGCTGAATCTGTTTTCTGGTCTGGCTCCTTGTTATCGATTCGCCAACTTTGCCTGCAAACACGTGTTTCCGTCATGCTATTGCGAGGCTCATAAGATTCATAGTGACAAGGATGACGAATCAGCGGTTCCGGTCTCGTATAGCTCAGGCTTTCACCAACTGAGAAGCATCAATGACCACCTGCAGGCGACACTTGGGATCCACTTGTCTGCTCAAGAACTGATGTCAAACGACTGCCCATGCTGACGCATGCAGCCTTCTGATCCATTTTCGGAGGGCAAGGCAACCTGAGCACCAAAACGAGCCCACCCACATAGAGCCTTCAGCGAGCCAAGCTGCAAAGCGAGCACGTCCAACCATCCATCTCCAACTCCAAGGGCTACTTCCTCCTCCCAAGAGATTCTGATTCATGTCAAGCCATCCAAAACCTTCAAGTCTTCCTACCGATCTAACTCTGCTCAATACAGGCAGCTGCTGCATGCTGAATTGGGAGATCAAGGATGCAGACTGGGACTCTTGTCCTGGCTTTGAAGGTCACTGGTGCGGATACTTGTAGGAGGCTGGAAAATGTCAATTACTGACCTGGGTTGAGCAACAGGAACAAGGACGTCTGGTCGGATTATGTTTCGGCAATGCACGACATCAGCCACCTCAATCTCCGGACAGCATCAAGAAACACAACTGGCGTAAAAGCCATGCAGCCTGACTCGATCAAGCTGGAGAACAAGATGTGTTGCCGTGTTTTCACCAAGCGATGCCCAGAACCCAGCACCTCCGGGCAGCTACGACGCAGAAATCCCGAACCAACTTGCTGGGAGCGAGACTAGAGAGAAACACACACGCTGTGCAGAAAGAATGCAAATATAAATTAATTATTCTCTCAATGCTTCAGGCCAGGAGCCACCTGTGGCTGGATTCATGGCTACTGGCCTTCTACGTAGGCGCCATCCATAGTAATCGCGGTGACCAGGATGTCGAGCACCTCATAGGCGAAGCAAGAAGCTAGAAAAATACGACTTGATTGGGCTCGCAAGCCTCACTCCGCTTGATGTGAGCAGAAACTTTTTCGAAAATACTTAATAAGCATTACCAACAGCTTTGTGGCGCCAAAATCCTGCCTCGCTGTTGTTGAAGGCATTCGTCATGTCCAAAAGGACGGTGTCAATGTTGGTGGCGTTGCCCTCACAGCACTGCTTGAACGCGAGTCCCGTCAAAAGCGCACCCTCCAGCCTGCACCACATCGACGAAAGCCTGCGACGGACCTCAAGGCGATCAGGCTCACTGAAAATCAGGCTGAAGTCTGTCAACACAGACACAGATATGCACGCGCATCTTGCCATGACGGACTGAGACTTGCACTGGGGAGACAAAAGTTCATTTCGCTCTCCAGGCCGCCCTAATATGATGTGACATCATGACCACGGTGCCAAAAATATGGCAAAAACGCAAGGGCTATCCTTCAGCAGCGATTTCACCTCCGCCTCATCCTGAACGTCTGCGTGCACAAAGATAGACACAAACCGAGTTGCTTACACGTGCCAAACAAAACATCGCCAACGGGGTTCGAAGCTCCTTGTCGATCGTTTTGGACGCACCTAAAAAAAGAGATCAAACCAATCTTGCACACTCGTAGAGTTCGGGCAGTTTGTGCATTTGCGGTAAAGATAAAGCTTTATTTATGTCGCACTGCGGAGGCACCGAAATGTTCCGCATCCACCTCCCAACAAATGCGGTTTTGAGCGCAAGCTGGTGGTAGCCAGCAACATGATGCGGTGCCTCTGTAGAGTCAACGTTCACGGATGGCTGGATGCCAACTGAGGTCGCACTGACCTCCTGCTGCTGCTGCTGAAAACTTTGCTCCTGGCACGATTTATGGTTTCGCTGCACCGAAACAAACCGACCTTCCTCGGCTCCGTGAAGCTCAAGTACGCTGACCACATGCTGCAAGTGGCAGGAGCCATGACTGCATACATCATGCAAAGGCGAAACCCATGCACCAGCTGGGGTAGCACGCCTTCGATGATGCTGAAGACAACACAATGTGATCATTCCTCACTTGCCACACACAGATCGGCATCTCATGTTTAGGTGATTTTCTTTGCAACCCTTGTCATGCGAGCGGCAACGCCTGCTGCTTCTGCAGCAAGACAGGTGCCACACAGCTGCCATGCGGGCTTCGTGCCACCAGAATTGTCGGCAAAGAAACAAACAGCGTGATGAAGATGTGAGGCATGGTCTCCTGCAAACCCAAAAAATGTGAAATCATTTGATTCTGAAAGCCCATATCACGGCAGACATGAATGTTGACACCAAAATCAGTACACATACATGCTTGGGCCACACACAAACGCAAGCGCATGAATCTTGTATGTCTGTATGTCATCAAATTTTGCACTCCTCCAATCCTCCAGCAAACACAGGCAGATGAAGGTCGCTGACAGGGGCGCCTGGATTGAGATTTGGCCGCGGCTCTTCGGCCTATGTACAACCGTATTTCCTGCAGTTGCGTTCAATGCGTCTGCAACGAAGGTAATAAAACCTATCTTGCAATTTGTGCTTCCTCCGGCCCGAACATGTTGTAACACTTGCTGAGCAAATATGTAATCCCCATTGATGACGTGCAACCCGAATCGAACAATGGCAAAAGGCTTCGGCCCCAAGATTGACTAAGCGTCCAATAAATTTGGAGAAACATTCTCCAAACACAATATGCTCGAAATGCTTGAACGCAATTGCTGGACACGGTCTACGCGAACTTCACTACCGGGAAGGTTAGAATAGTTAGGAAGAAAAGGAGATGTGATTTCTTGAGCCAAGCATATCCAACATACAGAGCCAAACCAATCAAACGCTGCACATGTGGCAAACATGCAACAAAAAGCGCAAGGATAAACCGCCAACAAATGCAGGGGAAGAAGCAATGGTACATGACAAATAAAGCGCATGTCCCAATAGCCTGTCGGCGGCTACCACGACAAATTTCCGTAGCTTGATTTCAAAATTTGACCAAGCACCTTGTCCGTGTCCACTGATGTAGTCCACGGGAACCTACTCCCGTGACGTGTTTGCTCCCGCTGATCAACGTTCGCCATGAAAACGGAATGTTTGGCGGAACAATAATCAGCCAGATGCAAGACTTGAGGCTGTTAAACCAGATACATGTGGACTGCCTGCGCATACATTGCCTGACCTCAGTTAGCCCTGGAGAAGTGTAATGCCACGAGTGCAAATGCAAATACGCAAACGCATTGGCTAGTCCAGACAGCTAACACGGGCGTGGATTGATCTTCCCAAACCTCACGTATTGATATGTAGCCTCAACAAAACCTTCTCAGGCCTGTTAATACTTTGTAACAGCCATACTCGGGAGGCAAACGAAGCTCAAATAATGTCTGAAGAACTTTTGACACTTGCAAAACGTGGCATTTGTGCTGATTCATGGCTAAGCAACATCTGGGTCTTTGATTTTGAAAAGGAAGGGTCAGCCGTCTGCACCAACCGCTTTCAACGCCCACGACTTTCATGGCTACCAGACATCCGGGTGTTTTCTTTAAATCGAGGCCTCAGTTGTTTAAAACCCATTTGCACCGACCGCTTTCAACACCTGCTGCTTTGCGGCTTGTGAAATTTGATCAAAACTGTTGGCCATTATTGCCTATTAGTGGATTGATGTCGTGCTTTCCTGTGGTGGAGAATGTTATCCATCCAACATACATTGCTGGAGCCGTGCGCGCCTGGAAGGAATGTTATTACAGGATTGGAGGCTTCCACCAAACATGCTCCTGCCCAATCAACTTTGGGCTTGCCCGTCCAATTCGGAGCTCGAGTAAACCTATGAATGTGGATTGATGTATTGATACTCGAAAGCTCACAAGAGAATCCGTACAACGCAAGACACGTGTTGGGACGAGCGATACGAAAGAGGGCCCCCAAAACATTGCTTAAGAAAACTGAGATAAAGCCACAAAACTGTCACGAGCAGCAGATCCCGTGTAGGTGAACCCACAAAA
>CAJNIZ010048222.1:8008-33589 GCA_905231905.1 Symbiodinium pilosum | reverse complement strand
CGGAACGCCTCCACACATCTGGAGACCGGCTGCCAAAAGGGTTCAGGGTTTAGGGGTTTAGGGTTTAGGGGTTTAGGGGTTTGGGGTTTGGGGTTTAGGGTTTAGGGTTTGAGGTTTAGGGTTGGGGTACCAGGAGCGCCCTGGCCAGGACGCTACAATGCCAGGGGACTACTATACGAGTTTTTTTTTCGGTGGAGTACTAGAAGTTTAGACTAAGGGGATTCTATAGGGGGTTATGTAGAAGACTACTACAGGGGTTTTGGGTGGGATACTAGCAGTTTAGACTATGGCTCAAATACAGGATCTTCCCTTGGGGGAGTCCCAAGCCTCATGATCGCCAAGCTCTGCCTCCGTTTGGGCTGTCGCATCGGTCTCCTCGCCCGGCCATGAGGAGGCTTTTGAGTAGTATTTCATTTGGGGATATTATGGTACCCAATATAGAGTAAGATTATATCCTCCTTCTGGGGCATAGTATTTTATATAAGGGATATAATCTTACTAGGTTCAACCACCAAAAATGCATTACGCATTTGAGTGTACCTCCAGCACGCTTGCTTTAGCCTTGGACTTCCCTAAACCCTGAACCCCTAAACCCGCTGCCCCTACATAATTCCCCATTTAAGGAGTTCAGTTCAGACTATGGCTCATCTAGTTAGGGATTAGTGTTTAGTGATGCTTATCTCAAGCCCTAATGCCTAAACCTATTTAGAAATTAGGGATTAAGGCAACAGGCCTAGCGGGCTTTGGGGCGTTTAGAGATGTTAGGGTATGGGGATTAGGTTTTGTTGTTTAGTGTGGAGAGATCAAGGACTAGAGCTAAGAGGGTTTAGTATGTAGGTTTGGAGATTTTGCGTGTGACACCCTAAACGCTAAACCCCTTAACCCGAAAGCCGGGCGTAAGGAGGTGCTGGGGCCTACGGAAATCTACGACTTGGGGATGTTTACTGCGGAGGGAATGGACCACATACGCAAAAGGATCCCTGTTATAAGTGAGTGAGGCTATCACCCACTCACCCATTTGGACTGTAGCCCAAATGAGCTATAGTCTAAACTCCTTAAAGGGGCTTTATATAAGGGAGTCTATAAGGGATTACTATAGGGGCTATTAAGGGGATACTAGGAGTTTAGACTATGGCTCATATGGGTAGCTCCCCGAATTCAGATCCCATTGTGGTATCCCTTAAGTCCCATAGGCCTCAACGTAGCCACACCGAAAACGAAGCTCTGGAGGAGATCTACCCTCCCAGGTTCCCTCTTTGTAGAACCCTACAGTCCCGCTTAAGTAGACAGAACATGGGGTATCTAGGGATCCTATTATAACAGACCCAAAGGCATATTCTATCTACTTAAGGGGGACTATAAGCCCTAAACCCTGTAGCTGGCCTTCCTATATAATCTCACTTATCCTCAAACCCTAGTTGTGAGGGAACCTCTGCGGGGATAACCCTATAAAGCCTAATCCTTATGTACAACCGTGTATAACCCCTTCAACAGGACCCCTAAGAGGTAGGGGGTGTAGTAGGGGGACCCCTGACTTGGAGGAGATCATGCAGTCGGACTATGCCTTGGAGAAGGCTACTTCGAACGTGAGGCCCTATAGCCCACCAGCCCCCCTTGAAAAATAGGGTGTGGGGCTTTATAGGGGTTATATAGGGATAATGGAAAAGAAAATGGAAACTACAATATTTAGGGTTTAGGATTAAGGGTTTAGGGGTATAGTCCCCCTTAAGTAGATAGAATGTGGGGTATATGGGGATCTTAATAGAACATACCCAAGCCATGTTCTATCTACTTTCGGGGAACTATAAACCCTAACCCCACTCAGTAACAGTTGGATAATATTTATCATATACTTATATATAGCCCTTAATATGACCCCTAGTATAGACTGTTACTGGGTGGGGGCAGTACCCAACCTAAACCGCTTCTTTCGGGGGGGGGTTCGGGCTCAGGCCCACCTGGCTTCAAGTAATTTTTGGGTTGGGCCCTTAGGTCAGGTTAGGATTTTATGACCATAATAGGGATAAAAACCCAAGAAATCAAAGAGCACTTACCCTCCTAGGGCTCCTATTAGAGTGCTCTTTGAGTCTCTTGACCCTAGGTCAAAATCCTAACCTGCCTTAGGTTTGGGGAGCCCTTACTGGGCAATTTAAAGTGACCTCACCCGACCTCACCGTAAATAGCGGTGTATATAAGGAGTAGCACCAAAATGGCCTTGAATTGGGAATTGAAATTCTTCTAAATTACCCTAGCAAATAAGGACCATAGTACCTATAGAGGGGGTATCTATGAATTAGATGTTGATAATGTAGATCCCTGGTTAATAAACCCCCTCCTTTAAGGGCCTTGATATTAGGATCCCTATTATAATCCCTATGGGGATGTATCTATGGAATTAGATGTTGATAACAATTACAGTCCGAGTTTGGGTCTCACCTTACATCCATTGATGGGGCCTAGAGCTCGGAGTTGAGGGTTCGTTTCAGGGTTTGGGGCTTAAACTTTAAAGGGAGAACCCCTAGACCCTATAAACTATAACAAGGGTTTAGGGTCCATAAGGATATATCCCTAAACCCTAGTCCCTCAACCCTAAACCCATATAGGGTTACGAAAAGACAGGAGTCCTTTCTTAGCAGCCCCTACAATCAGAATTGCAGCATGTTGGGTTCTATATTGGGGCCCCCCTATGTATGGAAACTAGGATTTAGGGTCGAGCTTGCGGGGTTCAGATTAAGTTTATTGTTTCGGGTTGAGGGTAGTGAAATGGCTTAGGGATTGAGATTTAGAAGGCTACGCTCTCTACTCGGTGATCTTTTGTGGATCTTGCAAAGGCTTAGATCACGGAGCGGACTTGGAGCTGTCTGAGGTGCAAGCCTTCACACCTTGACCAAAAGATTGAAAATGACATGGAAACTGTGTGTTAACAGGCGCTTCTTAAGCCCTAAACCCTACATCCTAAGCCCTACCCAGATCATGGCTTGGATTCCTTATATAAGTATGCTATAGGATGCTTCAAAATCGACATCAACATGATATTGGTAGTTAGTCAGCCTTTTTAGTGGTTTTTCATGGTTTAGGGGTTTAGGGGTTTAGGGGTTTTGGGTTTAGGGGGTTAGGGTTCTAGGTTTTGGGTTTAGGGTTTACATATGAGCTATACTCTAACCGTGTAAAGGCGGGGGTATATAGTGGATTATATAGGGGATATAACTTTACAGAAGGGGGGTATCAAGGGGGATACTAGGAGTTAAGACTATAGCTCATAAAACACCCAAAGCTATAAACCAAACACACAGTTGAGAGTAGAAATCCTGCATGACCCTACGTAGCTTCTACCTCAAGAACTATCTTGGTTGCTGCTGGGGAACATAATTTTTCATACCATAATATGCTTATAGTAACTTGATTTGGGTTGCTGAAAAGCAAACCAGTTATGGTATCATATAGACTGAAGTCATGTAGAATTTTTGATCATCAGCGGTAGTGCCCTTAAATCTTGACACCGGCCCTAAAGTGGGTTTCCAAAAATAAGAGATACCGTATTGGAGGGTCCTCATTAGAAGGTTTGTAGTATTTAGGGGTCTATGGCAGGGTCCCCCTATTTTGGGAGAGCATTAAATCTTGAATCTCTGAACTCTTTAAAACTCCACTATTACCAAGCCCTCTGTTCACCGTTGGCAGGTGCCTCTTGGTGCAACTGTTCACCCGCAATGGATCAACGACGAAGTGATGTCGCCTACGTTGAAACATTTCACGCTGGGGCGCCCAACCGTTATGAAATTGAGGGCTTCGGGACTCAGCACCTATAGTCCTTATTATAGAGACCCCCAAAACAGTTTCCCAAAATTACGGGTACCTTTGTAGGCGTCCTTTTAATAAAGACTATAGCACGTGACAGGCAGAGGTCAAGGGCTTGGGTTGCGGCATGTGGAGGTTCAGTTTACAGTTGAGAGCTATTGCTTTGAACAGGGCCAGAAGCATTAAACCCGACAGCCCAAGCCCTAAATGAAGGCTTCAGGGCTTAGGATTTAGGGCTTGGGGTTCAGGAATCAGGGCTTAAGATCCGGGATTGAACATTTTGGGCTTAGGCTAGGGTCCCAAGGAGAAGAAGAAACCGAGCGCCCTTGCATCCAACACGCATTGCAGATTCATCCGCGACGAGAACCGACCAGGGACCTGGCACCACAAACTTGCCAGAGATATTATCCCAATAATAGAAAATAAAATGGAAAAGAAAATGAACTTGAAATGGAAACTTTGGATTTCTAGGAATACATTGGGTTGAGGGTTTATGTACTTCTGGTTCATAGGGAAGGAGGGAATGGAAAAGAAAATGGAAATTACTACTTGGGGTTTATGGATGAGAAAAGAAATTGGAAGCGACTATTTAAGGCTTACTTCTGATAATGTGACGTCCGTTTTGGGGAAGAGTGAATATGAGGGGGTGGCAGGTGTTTCATATTCGTATGAGGTGGTTAATAGGGGAATGAAAGAATGGCAAAGAAGAGAAAATTATTGTCTTATTAGAAACAATGGGGACCACTATGAGGAGCCGTTGCTTGACTTCTTGCTAAGCATAGGGAAGAAAACATGGAAGCCTAAATACTACTAGGGTTGTTTGTTCGGCCAACCATCGGCTACAGGGAGTTATTTCATTTGATTCCTGTACATGGGTGGTTGTCAAAATTATGGTCCCTTTTTGGATCCCTGTTATAATACGGCACCTAACATTTAGGGTAACCAAAAAGGGATCATAATTTTGACAACCACCCACATGGACTCTTTAGAAAAGAAAGCACCGCAATCAGGGCATTTGGCTGCAGCTTGATCATTGGAGCAGTCAGTTGAAGATACTGACGATACTGTTGATCCCTAAAATCCTGCATCACCTTCGTGTGCTTGAGGTGGACCACCCACTAATGGTGACCATAAGGGATAGTAAGGATTATATTAGGGCCCTCTTATATTCCTAGTATACTGCTATTACAGGCTGGGGGGTTCCTCCTACAGTATACCAAATCACCATATTTACCAAGGTTTGGTACACGATCCAGGTCTGGGTGTAGGGTTTATAGAGTTTAGTGTTTAGGACTGTCAAGGGATTAGGGTGTAAGGTTTTTCTTAGGGTTGAGGGGTTTAGGGTTTTAGGGTTCAGGCTAAACACGGAACCTTGAACTGTACCAATACTAAAGCCAAAGCCCTGCATCATAAACCGTACTACTCCAAATCCTAAGCCCTAAGCCCCAAGCAGTCCCAACGCTAAACTCCAAACCCTAACCCATGGAACTCTACCTCTGACGTCGGGAAGATAGTAATCGTGTCCATTTTCTCAATTTTCTTTGTCATTCCTTCATTCCCTGCTAGTCAGAGGCAAGTTTAAAAGAAAAGCCCAGGGTTCCAGAACATAGTTTCGGCGTGGTAAATAAGAAACACAGAGTGTGCTTGTCTTTTTGGGCCTGAAACTTTGAGCCCCAAACGCTACATGGGAGTTTCCCTAAATAGGGGAACCTTGACATAGGCGCCAAAATACTATAGTCCTTATTATAAGGAACCCCAATAAGGTACCCGTAATTTTGGGAAACCCCCGCATATCTGGTACCGACCTACCTGCTTTTAGTCTTTCACTCCCGTATAATTAGCAACCTCTGGGAACACCAACGCCGCAAAGGTTTTCCTTCACTTCAATGTCTCCTCTGGAAGGATACGCGGAAGGCTTTTTGTGCTCTTGCAAACAATAGAACACCGTCTCTCAGGGTACCTGAAGGTGCATGGGTAATTCTAACTCGCTTCTGAATATACTCAGATACAAAAGAATACACTTAGAAATCTAGTATAGAGGATGTAGCAGGCTTATAACGCTTAACAGTACAGGTATAGGTGGTTTGTAAGTGCCAATGGACATCCAGGTGCACTGGCCCGCAAACCCTTAGCAGAGATTTAACAGGGTGTATCTATTAGGGTTTACTTTCTGGGATTTAGGGTGTAGGGTTCTATCTATGGGGATCTCAGCGTAGGATGTAAGGTAGACCTTCGTGAAGGGATAGTGTTTTTTTCGGATAGAGAGTTTGTGGTAGGCGGTAGAGATGACTTTGGATCTTTCGTTGAAGGTTGTGAGGTACTCGTGCCCAGATTTGTGGCAGCACTTCTCTCCTTATTATTTTCCAGGCTTTTTACAAAATAATAGTAATAATGTGGCTCTAAGAAATTATTGGGAACATGACTGGTACTGTAGGTCTAGGGGATTACAGCTGTTGAATGGATGAATCTTGCACCCAGAGTCCCTGAAGTATTGTACAAGGAACAGTTCTAGTGATAGTAGTCAGAATACTAGGAACAATACTAATAGTAATAGTTGTAGTTATAGTCATAGCTATAATGAATTTTTGTAATAGTAATAATGATAGTAGTAAGACTATAAAGCGCAATTGCGCTAGTAACGTATTTGAGTCCTCCTGTTGGGGCCATCTAGACAGACAGTAGTTGTCAGAGGGCGCTTCGGGTTCATGTCGGTGAAGTTTTTCAGATCTACTGCCCTGCGGAGCAGGTAAAATTGGTTTAGGGTTTAGGGTTGGCAGGCAAAATTGGTGCCGGGCAGAAGTTCACTGGCGAAACATGGAGGAGACGCAACAGAGGCCGCCGGCAGGGCCGTGTTACAGTTTTTGATTTCCTTTCAGATAAAAAAAAACGGCAGTGACATCTTTGGGCCCCAAATGCCGTGTGAGTAAGTCCTTGAGAGAAGCCTTGTGCTACGGTATTTCGAGGTTAAGGGTAATCCTGAGCAGGGATTTTGGTACCCCAAATAAAATTGCAAAGCTACTTAACATTAATCCCCTCCGGCTGATAAATGTAGACCTCCAACCCCCCAACATTAAATCTTCCCAAGGCAATACAGTATGCGGTAATTGGGAGGGGATTGAATAATAGCGGGAGGGGGTTGCTCATCAAGCCGCAAGCGAAACAATCCGGGCCCATACTGAGAGTACACTCACAGGTCATCCCCTCCCCTAAGTATGAACCCCTCTGCCCAGACCCCGGGCGCATCTAGAAAGTAGAACCCACTTAAGGGATTCTAGAAATTACCCTATAGTAGTATAGGGTACCATACTAGGGGTTCTACTTTCTAGATCCTCCCAGGTGTGTGGGTGATGATACACGTGTGACTATATGTATATCACTGTGGCTATTACTATTATCATTTTCATTACTATTGTTATTGTTTTGTGCTATTGTTTTGGTTAGGGGAGGAGATTTGTGGGTCTGTTCGGTTGTGGGGTTGTGCGCTTCCACTTCAGAACGCTTACCCTGAACTTCAGACACAGCCTTATCCATGCTAAGCGACATTTGGAGGTAATGCCCAGTGATAGCTGGCTACAAGGTCCCAAGTATTTCTTTTATAAGAAGTAAGGTCGCATGCTCAGCTATAGGTAGTTACTAAGTAACAGGTACGCCTTTCGTAGGCAATAAGGTCACCTGCCCAGTTAGAAGTAGCTGCTGAGTCTCGTGTACCTCCTTCGTAAACAAAAAGGTTCCATGCCCAGTTATAAGTCGTGAGTAAGTCCCATGTACCTCTTTCGAGCAATAAGGTTAGAGGCCTGGTTATGGGAATTTACTAAGTCCTACGTACGACTTTTTGGCTGCTTTGCAGGATATGGGGCTGAACTGCATTCTGAGCCCTTGAGTGTGATGAGTTTGGGGGTATGGGTCGCGCAGGTCTCTGGGTATGAATGACTTACTTCTAATTGTACTTATAAGTCAAGCATAAGTGCCCCAAGTCCGGTTTTCCGTATTGATGAGTGGGCGATAGTACCCAGACATGTCCTGCGTACCCCAGTAAGCCCAATTTCCTCTTTTTGGAGCCTTAGTTTGTCTTAGATTACTGCGGATCCTAGGGCCTGTTTAGGGCTTGGGGTGCGGGAATAGTATCTAGCTCGCAGCTTTTCGATGCAGTGTGTTGACTGCCTAAATGGTTTAATAGGGACTTGGTGGCTTTATGTAGGAGAGTATCAAAACACTCCGTATATGATCCGCCAGGGGTTGGTCCCTGCAATTTCTGCTTAAGAGGCCCCCATATAGTTCAAAGACTACTTGTCAACCCTTTCGTCCTTCAGAAGGTTCTCTGAAAGAGGGCTTCCTAGACCCCCAACCCTAGACCCTAAATCCCAAAAACTGAAGGAACTTTCAAGCCCCAGGTCCCAATTGGCCAAGGTGCATAAAGCAGGAATTCTACAAAAAAAGATGCCCTTGGCAACCTTGAGTATACCATAGGGACCTCAGTAAGTACAGTATGATGGTCTCAAATTCCTTGTATACTTCTGATACAAGGTATGTCATATGAATCCCTCACCATGATATTGGCAATTATTTAGGCCCCTGTAGTACGGATTCCCGGGGTGCATGGCCTAGGGTTTCGGTGATCATTGTAAGAACTTGAACTTGGAGGTTCCTCCGAAAGGGTTTAGGGTTTAGGGATATCCGTAGACATAACCAAATTATAGACATGTGAGCTATAGTCTAAACTCTGTAAGGGGACTGTATAGGGGACTACAGTGCTTATTAAGGCGGATACTAGGACTTTAGATCATGGCTAATGCTAGTTGGCATTTGATTGGGTCATAGGTGCAGGTCTATGTCGGTTTTAATTACCTCGGACCTCCAAGCACGTGACCAATCTGCAGCACTTGGAGCATCCTCACCCTCGCCTCTATTGCGTAGCTCCCCTTGAGGAACCCGTCCGCCACCCTGGGACATCCCACCCAGCCTCCACAACAAGAGTCTTGAAATGAGAGTGGAGTGACACTAATGGTCAAGGGTGATGTTCAGTAGCTTACTGGTGCTTAGTAGGGCAGAAGGGAACATGATCCCTGTGAAACACATTTCCTTTTCCCCTGCTAATCCCCAGTAAGCTAACCACTCTCATGGTAGCTGGTGCTTACAGCGAGGGTGTGAACACAGGGACCATGAGGGGGTTATATGGGAGATGTATGTAGCCCACATAGTGCAGAATCAAGTGGAAAAGAAAATGGACACGGGTTATATGGTTTCCAAATTTCTTACCTTTAATTAGCTGAGAAAGAAGAAATGGAAAAGGAAATGGAAACTACCAGAATGGATTAAGAGGGACTCCTAAAGGGATCCATTCCTTCATTCCTAGCTAGCCAAAGGTAAGTTAAGGAGCCACGGGATGGAAGTATACCCCATACTCTATCTACTTAAGGGACTGACAGTCCCCGTTAAGTAGGTAGAATATGAAATTCCCCAAAACTAAGATTTGGGGAATTTCTCTTCTATCTACTTGAGGGGGACTATATGCGTGGTTGTCAAATTCATGGTGCCTTTTGGGTACCCTAAATATTAGATGCCGTCTTATGATAGGGATCCGAAAAGGGACCATGATTTTGACAACCACCCATATGTTCAACGAACAGGAGAGGGAGAAGTCCGCGTGGATCTGGAGAGGCGGAGGTGGGAGCCCGGCTTTCTTTCATTGGGAGAATGTGATTCTACTATTGAGGGTTTAGTGTTCACGGTTCAGAGTTTTCGGGGGGGGGAGGGGGGGGTGTTGTTCTCAAGGTCCTTGCAAAGAAGCATCTTCCGTCAAGGATGTTCAATACCAAACAGGGAAGGAACAGAGTCGCCAAGAAGTCATCATGAACAGCGCGAATGAAGACAACATAGTCCCAGGTCTACAGTAAAAGCCCCTGATCTGCTTTTAATTGCAGTCTGTTAGAATATGACGACCATGACCCCACACGGCAAGAAAGACGTGTTGCTCTCACTTCAAAATGAGCTGAGACAGTTGTCAGGAGTTTCTCAAAAACCCTATCTTGGGATCGCAAGAGTATGGGGGTCCCCGTTCGGAATAATGTAGGGAAGACAGACTGATGAGGACACTCAAAAGAATTAAGACCTAGATAAAGGAAATTCAAGTCTTAGCTAGGTAATGTCTTGTAGTCTCGCACAACACCCATTATAGATGACACTCATGTTTCGCTATACCGCAGACCCCTGCGCGGATCTAGAAACTGGAACCCCCATTATCCTAGGAATCCGCCCAATGGTAGTATAAGGTACCATATTGGGGGCTCTACTTTCTAGATCCTCCCAGAGGTCTAAGACCATATTCTTGCTGTTGACATTAAATATCCTGCGTGACCCTAGTATATTGTAGCACTATAATTCGAAAGGTATAAGGTCTTCGAGGTCATCCAGGATTTTTAGTATCCACCATAGGGTGAGCTATGGCCCAGGCTTGGGTTTCTTGGAAGCAAGTAGGCCTTAAGTCCTAGCGTCTTAGCCCTGAACCCTAGGTTCTAAAACTTAAACCTCCCCCCTTAACCCTAACATGCGGTTTAGGGTTTGGTTCCCTAAAACCTTCAAGCTGAAGCCCTAAAGCCTGAACCCCAAGTTGTCGAGTCCTAGACCCCTAACCCCCGAATCCAAATCCATTAAAGGGGTTCCTAGGAATCTCCATATGGGGGTTTCCCAAAAACTAGGAGTACCTTTTTGGGGGTTGCCATGATAAGGACTATAGTATATGGGGGTCTATATTGGGTCCCTTTTTGTTAGGGAAATTGCCATATTGGTTGGGTACTGCCCCCGCCCAGTAACGGTCTATATTAGGGGTCCTATTAAGGGCTATATATAACCCTATTATACTTATTATCCAACTGTTAGTGAGGGGGGGCAGTACCCAAGGTTTAGGGTTCTTTGAACAACCCCTGGCTGAAACACCCAAACCCTAAACCCTAAACCCTCAACCCCTGAATCCTAACCTCATTCAACCCTGAATCCAAATCCTGGCAGGCTGTATCTCATGAGCAAGACACAGGACAGGCTTACTTCGGAGAACCCTGGGTTGACTATATTACGCTTGAGGGGTTTAGGGTTTAGGGGTTTATGTGTTTAAGGTTTAGGGTTTGGGGTCTAAACTCCTGATAGGGGGTAATATAGGGGATTCTATAGAGGAGTATATTTGGGGTTAGTAAGGGGATGCTAGGAGTTTTGCTAGGCGTTTAAACTATTGCTCATATATTAGGTTCTCTTACGCAGATCCCTGGGAAGATCTAGAAAGAAGATTCTCCTTGAGGGTTCCTAGAAACGTCCCAATCGGCTTTACTTTCCAGATCCTCCCAGGGTTCTGGGTATGCAAGTCTAAAATCCAGCTGAACTTATTCTACCAGGCTTCAGGAAAGGTATACTTGCTCGGTTGCTGTTAAGGAACTTAAGATTAAGCGGGTTTAGGGTTTAGGGTGCCATAATATGAGCTACTGTCAATATCAGCCTTACTAAGAGACCCTTAGCAGTTGACATTGGATGCTTCCTGTAGTTTAGCGCAGTCCCAAATATAGTTTCCAAACGGGAGCTCATGTCCATTACAATTTGTAGACGATACCTTAGATCTCAAACCCTTAATTAGTTATGGGGAAATTAGGTATGGGGAAATATTGGCTGTATCTTGTAAAAGCAATTGTTCAGACTTCAATGCTAGCTTGGATTAGGACTTAACATTGTGTGACCGCTGCTTTCCCGTTCTTACTAGGGAATAAGGGAAAATATAATATTGGGGTTATATAGGGAGTATATTCCCATATTCCCTATTAAGAACCAGTAAGATTGATGCGCTGAATGTGTGATTGGACTGCGCCATTTCCGTTCAGCACGCTGGAAAGTCTAGGTTTCAGATATGCTGCACTAAACCCTAAACCCTAAAGCCCAGGTATCCCACCCTTGGCCGACTGAGCGCGCTGCGTGATGTGTTTCTGAATATCTCAACCCTCGAAGCGCCAAACCCTTGAACCCCAAAGCCTCCGACCCCGTCAACTCTACAACCCAATTCCTTGGAATTAATGCTATCCCACGAAGGCCGAAACTTTTGACCAAGGAGCAAGCAAATCTGTACACGATGATGATATTTCCTTCCCCAATCTTCCATATAACCCTATCCCTCATGCCAAACATCAACCAGAGAGCAGAGAGCCGATGCTTTGATCCCCACGTACATGCTGGGAGTATAATGAAACTGTAGAAGAATAGGTCTCTGCCAAAATGACCATTCTCCCTTACGTGCCCCTTTTCAGCATCTCTTCTAAACCCTACGTACACCCTAAGCCCAAGACCTGAATCCTAAATCCTCAAACCTAGATAACATAGCAGCTTCCACTGTCTTTACCATTCCTCTTGATGGCCCTTTATGACCAGCAAGTACAGGCTCTCCGAACCTTCCCCCGGCGTACTACCCCCCAGACGTTCCCCGTTCATTGCGGTTGCATAGGGGTAGTCATAGCGCTAATTAAGCCTAGGCTCCTCTAGGCCCTAAAGGAGCACATGGAACAAAGGTCCGATGCCCACCTGTCGGGTTACCGGGCGCCCACTGCGGGAGCACTCTGTGGCTCTCAGCGTCTCGGCGCCAACTTTCAAAAGATTCAGGTTCCATCACCTTAAACTCTGAACTCTAGACCCTGAACCCTAAACCCTCTACACCCTAAACCCCGTACCCGAAACCCTATCAACACTAAACCCTGAGCCTTGAACTCCGACCCTAAGGGTTCATCACAGGTTCGTTGGTTCTTATGCTCTGGACTAATTATTAGTAAATCTCTTGGGCGTTATATGATAACTGTATACTTTGGACGGGTTGTATGCCTGCCCAACAAGAACCTTAAGGCACCACATGAGTTCACGTAAGGGTGAGGGGTTCAGGTTTTTAGGGTTAGGTGGGGAAGTGGGGAAATGTTTGAATGTAACATATTCGGAGTGCAGCCTGGGAACCTTTGACACTTTCAGGGGGGGGGGGTTGCAGTCTGTTGTTCAGCGGTTCTTCATTTGTTGCTTGAGGGGCTTCAGGGTTTGTCTAAGGTTCAGGGATTACGTTTAAGGAGTTGAGAGTTTTTTTGGGGGGGTCTTGAGATTGTAGGGTTTTACGCTCACGCTTTCAAGGTTTCAGGCTGGGCTGCCATATGTACTATAGCCCAAACTCCTAATTAGCATCCCCCTCAAGCAACCCCCATAGTACCTTAGTTAACCCCCTTCACTATGGCTCATAAAGTAAGAGCCATTCCATCACACCCTAAACCTTGGGTACTGCCCCCCCTCAGTAACAGTTGGATACTAATTAGAATATGATGATATATAGCCCTTAATAGGACCCTTAATATAGACTGTTACTGGGAGGGGGCAGTACCCAACCTAAACCCTAAACCCTAGGGGCAGTACCAAACCTAAACCCTCACTCTAGGAAGCATCCCAAGCCTCGTGCACTGAAACCTTGCTGCCCCAGGGTTTAGGGTTTAAGGGTTTAGGGGTCTAGGGGCTTCAGGGTTTAGGGTTCAAGAGTTTCAGGGTTTAGGGCTTAGGGTTTAAGGGTTTAGTTTGTCAGGGTTAGGTCAATCCTCCCTACAGTAATAGCCCTTAAATATGCAGTTAGTAGGGCTTGAATGCACCTGCAATATTCCCTTGTGGTACCCATTGCTGGGTGGGGGATCAATCCAACTTTAGGGTTTAAGGGTCTAGGAGTTAGAGTCCCCCTTAAGTAGATAGAATATGGCTTTGGGTATATTACAACAAGATCCCCCATATGTCCCATATTCTATCTACTTAAGGAGGACTATAAACCCTAAACCCTAAATAGCAGTTTCCATTTTCTTGTCCATTATCCCCATATAACCCCTATAGAACCCTATATAATCCCGTTTAGAGGTCAGTGTTTAGGGCTCAGGGCATCCTGTCGCGCAACGGTGGGGAGGTAATACGTAGAATTGCCGCCCAAACACACCCAGGGGTGGAGCCTCTGTGAGGCTTAGGCTTTAGGGGTTAGGGTAGCTGTTTTCTGAAACAACCCTAAACCCTAAACTCTAAACCAAAGAAGCATCCTCAGGGTCACTCCCGGGTGCCACATACTGGGCAAAGTCTAAAGACGTCGCCGGACCTCACTTTCAATGACGGTCGTTATGAGCCAGAGACTAAACTCCTTAAAGGCAGTTTTTGAAATAGGGGTTATATAGGGGACTACTAAAAAGGTTATGAAGGGGGATATAAGAAGTTTAGACTACAGCTCATAGGGAATATTTCACAGCCAGGTAGCAGAGGTTGGTGGAAGTGGTGTTCGGCAAATAAACCTGGGAATATGTCTCAACCCCACGAAACCCTAAAACCTGAACCCCTAAACCTTAAATCCAGAAACCCTAAATCCTGAACCCCGAAACCCTGAACCCTCAACCCCTAAACCCTAAAACCCTAAACCCGGATATGCTACATGGGCAGCTACCGGGATCCATGCCCTCTTATTCTTACTCAACAGCGGGTAGTCCTTTCGATTTTCGGGGTTACACAGTGGTTATACAGGGGAGATTGGGGTGATATAGGGGTTATATAGGGGTGATGTAGGGGTTATATAGGAGTTATGCGGATTATGTTGGGGTTATGTTGGGGTTAGATAGGTGTTATAGGGGTTGCATAGAAGTTATATAGGGGGTATATGGGGGTTATAGGGGTTATATAGGGGTATTTCGCCTCCTGCGCTGTGCTGCGTGCTTAGGTAAGATCTGGGACATCAGTGAGGCGCCGGATTTGGATATAGGGCTTAGGCTTTAGGATTTGGGGTTTAGGCTTCAGGATTTAGGTTTAGGATTTGGGGTTTAGGGTTTAGGATTTCGGGTCCAGGTTGTATGCGGCATGCCTTGCGTTGTGGGTTTACGTTGGGGTTTTGGGCTTAAGGGCATTGCAGGCTCCATACTTGTCTGCATACAGTAACCTTACACGGTCTTTTCTTGATGCAGCTAGGCATGTATCCACCCCAAACCCTGTTCAATCATGACAGTTCCTAGGTAGGCCCTCCCACGTCAACAAGCATGCGGACAAAGACCCTAAACCCACCCTTAAACTGAACAAAAACCCTAAACCTTATCAGATTCTCTCTCTCTGCATCTTTGACAATCAGAGTGAGGGATGTGATGAGGGGGAACTGAGGGATCCCAAAACATTGTAATCCCCCATTATGTAGATAGAATAATCCCCTTTGTCCCCCTACAATGGAGAATCAAATGGACAAGAAAATGGAAAGTTAAATGGAAACTTGAGAATATAGTCCCCCTTAGGTAGATAGAATCTGGCCTCGGGTAAATCATAATAAGGTCACCGCATATCCCATAATCTATCTACTTAAGGGGGACTAAAATTCATCCCTATCCCCTCCTTTTTTCAGATGTGTGCGCCGGGCTTAGACTGCGCACGTGCTCATCTTGTAAGAGTGACTCCATGGTTTACATTCCCCACCCAGGAACTTATCCGGTACCTGTGCTGCTGCCCCTCTAGTTTATCTACTGACAAAGAAGACTAGAATGCGGAAACCGACATCTGCTTCTCTATTCCTAAGTCTCTTTGTGATACGGTGGATACTAAAGATCTTGCATGACCCTAAATACCCCAAACCTTGGGAATTTTGGAATTATAGTTTATTAAGGTCATGCAGGATGTTTAGTGTCAGCAGTACCAATCAGTGCCCCTCATCCAGAAGTCGCTAAAGGCGACACCCGAAGCCTTCAACACGCCTCCGAACCCTACCTGGACCCTCCAATGTACTTCCTTTTTGGGTTTGTTACGGTTTTTTGGGTCAGGACTCTTATTAGGACTACCAAAAAGGTACTGCATTGGAGGCCTCTGAACCCAAACCCTAAACCCTAAACCCCTAAACAAGGTACCACATTGGGGGTCTAGGAAACTTTTCCCCAACAACGCTACATGCCCGATCCCTAGACCTTGAGCTGTCCACTAAGCCCAAGGCCATGTTTAGGGTTTAGGGTTAGGGTTTAGGGTTTAGGGTTTAGAGAGTTTCTCAATATTACCACTATGGAATCCGCAGAGATTCCTAGAGCGCCTACTTGGAGGGTCAGGGGGATTTAGTAGGTAGGTTAATAACCCCTATAACCCATATAGTAACCCCAGTTATCCCCCTTATTAACCTACTTACTGAGTCCCCCTGACCCTCCAAGTAAGGACCTTTTTTGAGAATCCTGCACTTCACCGGTGAAGCATTTGGCTCGCAGTCGCCTTGCCCAGTCTGTGCATCCCTCATCACAGCAATCTTGGAATCTCCCTTGGACGTGATAGGTTGTCATAGTTATGGGGCCTTGTTAGGTACCCTTACTCTTTAAGAGCCATATGGTAGTTTCCCAAAATAGGGGGACCCCAATATAGACCCCCAAATACTATAGTCCTTAATATTGGGACCCCCAGAATGGTACCCCTAATTTTGGGAAACCCCCGTCTTGTACCAGGAAGCCCAAAAGGGGCAACAATCATGAAAACCTGCCAGGTAGGGTTTAGGAAGTCGGCGATCTACGGGTTTCGCTTGAGGTGGTCGAGTTCAAATTGGGGCTTAGGGTTTAGGGTTTAGGGTTTAGTGAGACTTTCGTGGTTGAGGGTTAGTAGGGAATAAGGCCTGTAATCCCCATATGAGCTACAGTCCATATTAGGCTTATTGCGGGACCCTTAAGAGTGGGCATAGGGGTCCCTCTTGTAGTTTTAGTACAGTCCCCAATATAGCCCCTAATAAGGAAACCCATGTCCATCAATTACCTGGGTAACATAGACCGTAGCTGATATAATCCCTACAAGATAGACTCCCTTATTCCCTGCTGACCCCAGGAAGTTACGGTCTGATTCATGGTTCCGAAGTTGAGGGCTTCCGGTCAACAGGGCTTATAGTCCCCCTTCAGTAGATAGCATATGGGGTATATGGGGACCTTACTATAATATACCCAAAGCCATATTCTATCTACTTCAGGGGACTGTAGAATTAAGGGTTTGGGGTTGAGGGTTTGCTACGCCCTCAGAGGCGAAGAGCGCCCATACTTGGGAAATAAAATATGTTCCCTTTGGAGTGGCTTTCAGGTTTGTAGCCTCATGTCAGGTATATAGTCCCCCTTAAGTAGATAGAATATGGGGCATATGGGGTTCTTGTTGTAATATACCCGCAGCCATATTCTATCTACTTAAGGGGGACTATAGGTGCTGACTATGAAGCATTGCGCTGTTCGAGACTCTGTTTCGTATGTTTTCCAGAATCCTCAGCCCTGACCCCGAACCTCAGCACCAAATCCCCAAGCCCTTCAGGGCAAAGAGTGGTGCTTAAAGGTTCACAGGACCTGGTAACTAATGTAGACCCCTAATTAATAGATCCCCTCCTTTTAAGGGCCTTAATCTTAGGATCCCGCCCATCAAGGGGTAGTAATCAGGGGTCTAGGTTACTGATATCTGGTTTTACAACCTTACTTGATACCTGGTCTTACATCCTTATTTGATCATCCCTGTCACTGGATGTATGTAGGACAACCAAGTCCCATGAATGTTGCAGTGTGGGTTCTAAGGAAAGATGCTTTGCCTCAAGGCCCTGGGTTTCATTGCCGGCTTCGTTGCTTGCCGTTTGATCCATCATTGACGTTTTCAGGAAGATTACAAGGTAGTGGAGGAGTTCAAGACTGCAATACAAGATCTGCGTTATAGCAATCTTCGGTAGTTACATAGTTCGGGTGTTTTCAACATTTCCGCATCTAACAGTCAGAAGTTTTTTTACACTGAAATACAAGATCTGCGTTATAGCAATCTTCGGCAGGTTCATAGTTCGGGTGTTTCTCAACATTTCCTTATGATGTGATCCTCATGTTTTTACGTGTATGGATATGCATGTTTCATGTGTATGACACACACACATATATGGTAGTTTCCCTACATAGGGGGACCCGATATAGACCCCAATGCGCTATAATCCTTATTATGAGGACCCCCCAAAACAGGTACCCCCTAATTTTGGGAACTATCCATATACATATACACATATATATATACCTGAACCCCAGAAGTAGGCAAACGAATAGCCCAAAACAGCTAAATAATAGCACAAAAGGCCATTGTGTTGCATACTTTTGGGGGTCCAGGTAAGACTGGGGAGGGTTCATAGTAGCCCTTAGGAGGACCCCCCACCCTGTAATAGTGGTATAATAGGAATATAAGAGGACCCTAATATAACCTATTATCCCCTGTAGTCACTATTACTGGGTGGGGGGTTCCACCTAGTAGCCCCATGATTATCGAGCTCGTGTTTTAGGCCCCTTTTAAGTTGATCACTGCTGTCTGGGCTCTTATCCCGTCCCTATATGAGCCATAGTCTAAACTCCTTAAAGAGGGTTTTTATGGGGAATATATAGGGGACTACTATAGGGGCTATTAAGGGGGATACTAGGAGTTTAGATTAGAGCTCATATAATATAGTACACTTTAGGGTTTTAGGGGTTTAGGCTTTAGGGTTTAGGGTCACTGGGAGGTTTCGTTTTAGGGGAGGGGATTATGAGGTATGAAGAGGCATATAGAGATATATTAGGTTGTGGGGTTTAGGATTACGGATTTTGTGTAGGGTTCGGGTCTTTCACGGGTTTGGTCCATGATTTTGCATGCTCCTGTGGTTTAGGTAGAATTGAGCTGGCTCAAAGGTGTAGGTAGCATATTTTTGGGGGGTTAGCCCCCCCCCACTAACAGTGGTATATTAGGAATACATAGGGACCCTGATATAATTACCCCTAGCATATTCCGCTCTGTTTCTGGCCGCTGCTTTCCATGACCAGCTGAAACGGGCTTCTAATCATTTCCAGCTTTTAGTATGGCTCCCCTTCCCTGCCTGAACCCTAAACCCTCAACCCTACACACTCATTAGAACCCCAAAGCTCCCTTAGCTTCCTCAACCTTACGTCCTACAGCAAGCCCGAAACAAGGAGCAAGAGACAGTGCCAGTGTCCAGAGCACTGTGACTCCTGCATCATCAACTCTAAACCCTAAATCCAAACACGAGAACAAAAGGTTTAGGGTTTAATGCAGACCCCTGATTAATAACCCCCCTCCCCTTAATAGGGATCATAATAGGGATCCTAATATCAAGGCCCTTAAAAGGAGGGGGTTGATTAAATGGGTCTACATGAGGGGTTTAGGGAATCTTGCCTTCCCCCAAGTTAACCTGGAATCTGATATAGCCCCCATTTAACAACCCTAAACTCCTGAACCCTGGACATGCGTCCACAAGGGACCCCTTGCCAGCTTCCGTGCTAGATAGGGAGAGCTTACACACCTCAAAACCTAAGCCCTGAGACACGTACGCCTAATATTTGGTATCGCCTAAACTTTGGAAACTCCTTATGTAGACCTGCCTAATCCTTAGATGACCCCTAGTATTTCTGTTTTTTGGAACCATGAGACAGAGTGCGAAAAAAAGTGAGGTTTCCCAGAACTAGGGATACCCTTGTGGGGGTCCCTATGCTAGACTATAAAGATTACAATATTTGGAGGTCTATATTGGGTCCCCCCAATTCATGGAAACTACGAAGTGTCCCTGGTCATCCCAGTTTCCGCCTCATTTCCACTTTCTTTTCCATTTAGTTCTCCATTGTTTGGCTATATTTCCTCATATACGCCCTTAACCCCCATATACCCCCCATAAACCCTAAACAGCAACCTTGTATTGTATAACTTTGAGAAATCCTGAAGTGTCAAGGTTGCAGTAGCCGCCGATGTCGCCGTGTGCCCCGGCGAAGGGTCGCGCTACGGAGACCACAAGTGTCACCTGGCAGGACATCTGAGGCGGATGCAACAAGTGTTTACAGAGATTAGGGTGGCTTGGGAAGAAGGGTCTTAGGTACAGGGACTGGGCTCAGGAAATGGAGTTCACCGGCGTTCTCATATCAAAGTGCGCACCTAGGATTTCTTACATGCGGCCAAGCACGTCCTCTCCGGGACCTCATAAGGATATTTCTACTGATTGGCGAAGGATGCAAGCAAACACACGGAATGCCTTTATTTGGGGCATGGTGGACAAAACGGAACAAATAGTTACCGCTCCAACATTGCTCCGTTGTGAGCGGTATGCGATCTGCAGGTATTTTTGGTGGCAGTGTGGGCACCCTAAAAGCCCAAAAACTCAGGGGGCTCAAAAGGTGGAATACAGCTAGGTGGGCTAAAGGATCCCCATTGTAGATCCTACTACATTGGGGCTTATTTCCTTCATCCCACCTACCTTCATCCAACCTTTTGAGCCCCCTGAAAAACTCCTAAACTCATGAACCCCATACTCACTGATAGAAGTACAAGGGCCGCTGTGTGGACTTTATGCCACAATTTTGTCAAGAAGCCATACAAGAAAGGGATTAGAATGTGTAGGACACCTATGCCCCTATGCCTATGTGAGCTACTGTCAACATTGGGGTTGTCAAGGGACCATCAAAGGTGGATACAGGACTCCAGCTGCTTGTTTAGAAGACTCCTGAATGTGTTCCGTTCCCTACCAGGAGCTCATGTCCATCATTCTATGAGAAATATTGGCTGTAGCAAATGTTGTTCCCTCATTGCTTCGAATCCCTGCAAACTGCCCCCGTCTGCCACATCCAAGTATTCCCGCCAGTGATCTCTACGCCCTTACAGGTTTCAAAAGGCTTCAACCCCAAACGCTATATCATACCATGTACGGACAGTTTAGTTTCGGCTGTCATAGAAAGAGTTATCCTTCAGCATCCTTAAGCTGGAGTCGTTTGGGTTTCAGGTAAACCCTAGCCAGCCACCCTAAACCCCAAACTGATTCAACTTTGGTAATTGTCTTTTCCTTCATTGTAATATAAGTCTATGAAAAAATGAAGAATTACAAAAATACAATAGGGGACCACGTTCAGCATAGTTTACATTGAAAACAAGGTCTACGCCTTACAACCCCCAATCTGAAGTGAATTCTCGGGGCATTCATATACTGACACGGTGAGTGGAAAACGAAATGGAAGCACTCTACTATGCATCAGGATTGTATAAAGATTCAGAATTTAGAGTATGGTTTAGACTGTAGGGCTTGCTAATGCTTAGGGCGCAAGGGAAGTGAATGCAGTTTCCGTGGAATGGGATTATGTAGTTGAGCACCAAGAGGCGCATGAAGAGTTTATGGTCTGAATTTTTCAAGATCTAGGATTCAGGTTATAGGGAAAAGTGGAACGTGTTGAACCCCTAAATGTCCAAAATGTTATCCAAGACCAACTGCCCAAGGCAACCACGACATCACGCACCGTGTGTGTGCGACACTCCTTGATGATCAGGGACAGCCTTTGAACTGGGGCAGCTGCTGGACACGTTTACTGGAATGATCTTTTGATTTAGTAGGTCTGCCTACCCTCCCCCAATAACCCCTGTCAACAATTAGACTTATTTACGTCAGGAGAGAATCCAGGTAGACCCTAAGGGTCCAAGGACCCAACTAATAGGGCTTTAGGGCTCAAATACCATAACATTAATGGTATTTGGGCCCTAAAACCCCCATTATTTGGGTCCTGGGACCCTTAGGCTCCAAATAGCCCAATGTAGGTCATATTTGTAGACTTTGGGGCCCAATGTAGGTATTATATACAGACATGGAGCCCTAGGGTTAGGGAGAGTTTAGAATTGGAGGTTCGAGTCTGATGGATGCCATTTTTCGATCAGCTTACTACGTGTCAGCGGGGAATTTGGGAATGGAGAAGACAATGGCAACTACTATATGAGCTATAGTCTAANNATTATATAGGGGACTATTATAGGGTATATTAGGGGGGATACTAGGAGTTTAGACAATGGCTCAGATGGTTGGGGATTACGTGGGGAGGTACTACAGAGATCCAGTGTTTCTTTCCCTACTAACAAGTATGTATAAGGTGCCCACTTTCTTATCCACACATTAATCTGTATATACATTGCAAGGCCTCCCTCCGGAGAATCGCCACCTTCTCAGCAACAACCATACGGAATTTGCAAACCCCTCTCAAATCTCAAAAGTCGTTCTTCAAGCCCACAGTACTGCACGACCAGTGAATATTTTCGGACCGTTGTACCATGTACGACATTCCAAGAATTCCCATCTGTCAAGCTTTCCCAAAGGCTCCATGTAGTTATATGGTATATACTTGGGCCCTAAAGTAGTCATATGGGAACCATTTCGGGTCCTAAGTATATACCATATAGCTACATGGAGCCTTTGGGTTTTGTTAGAATACAGCCGGAAGAGGACCTATAACCTGGAGTTAAGTGAAATGCCATATCCTCTTAAGACGCCCATTGCAGGCCTATTGCGACCCTTTAAAAGTAGGCCCCTAAGCGCTTGAACTCTAAAGCTCTAAACCCTTAAATTCTGGACCCTAAATCCCTAAACCCTAGACCTAAATCCCTAAACCTCTAAACCCTAATCCCTAAACCCCTAAATCCCGAAACCTAGGCCAGGGCACGTTTTGGCAGATCACTGGCCAGGACGCCTTCCGCTGGGACGATCAGATTAGAGCAAACCACGGTGACAGCTCCTGGGATTCGGGTTTAGGGTGCTTGGGGGTTCAGGGTTTACGGTGTTTAGGGTGTAGGGTGTTTAGGGTGTTTAGGGTCTAGGGTTTATGGGGTTTAGGGTTTAGAGTTTAGGGTTTAGGCCTTTTAAGTTTACGGGAACCCTTAAACTCGCTTTAGGGTTTAGGGTTCAGAGAGCCCGAATCTCTGTAAACCACCATATAAGCGAAGCTCCCATGTCATTTTCATTCGTTCCATCTGATACTCTTCATGTTAAACCCTAAGCCCTAAACCCTAAATCCTAAACCTAAACCTTCTATCCTCAACCCTAAACTCTGAACAAGCTGAAGCAAAGCAGAGGCTGGTGCATCTGCATGTGGGCTACAGCCCGGCTCATCTCCACAGTGGGCTGCGACAATGTACACCTGAACTGCGAAGCCACGGACGCCAACCTCTTCAGTGTGTAGGGTTTAGGGTTTGGGGCTTAAGGTTCCATGTTTACCTGAGACCCAAAAGACCTTCAGTGTCAGGATTTCGTAGAAGGATGTGATATTGTAGGGTCCTGGAAATGAAGGTCATTTGGGTCCAAGGGTAGGGCTTGGGGAATGGCAAGACAATGAACACCTACTACTGCAGTATTAGTAAGCCTTTTGCAGTTATGGGTTTGTGTCTGGGTTCCAGGGGTTTGGGGGTGAGTGGTTTGAGCACCGACAGCGCAGTGAAAACCTTCATAATCTCTTCCCGCATTATGTTTGAAACTGGGTTTTAAGTAGGCTTCAATTTCAAGGCCCCCTTGCAGGTTCACGGTACTTCGCAACTACTTCTACCTAGCATGTAAGGGCCTGTGACTTCCCAAAGCCCATCTTAGCAACAATGCTCATGCTTTGTAAGGACTCAAACCTTGCTAGGGCCTCGGGGTTTGGGGGCCTAGGGGTTTAGGGGTTTAGGGTTTAGGTGTTCAGGGGTTTGAGGTTAAGGGCTTAGGGCGTAAGGGGGAGTGGTTTATAGTCCCCCTTTAAGTAGATGGAATATGGGGTATGTTGGGGTCTTCTTAGAATATACCACAGCCCTATTCTATCTACTTAAGGGGGACTATAGGCTTTAGGGTTGAGGGATTCTGGGAATCCACTCCCCCCTCCCCTCCTTCAAGCACCAACAACGACCTCACCGAAACCCTACCCCGTCGTGGACGAAGGATGTGGCCTACGTGCAGAAGCGCTACTCTGATTTTGGAGTAGACCTGGAGCCTGCTAAGAGCTGCTTGCAGAAGAAGCTTGCTGATGAACTGCTATAGGGTTTAAGTTGGATACTGCCCCCACTCAGTAACAGTTGGATAATGAAAATGATATAGTTATGTATAGCCCTTCATAGGACCTCTAATATAGGGGGGCAGTACCCAAGGTTTAAGGTTCAGGGTCCTTAAGGTTCTACAAAAAGGAAACCTCCCAATAATCCTATCGTTTCGCCAGTGATGTCAGTACGGGTGTTTTTCAACGGTTTGGATCTTTTAGGGGGTTCCAGGTATAGAGTTTGGAGTCAGGGGAATGGAAAAATATATATTAAAAAACATTGTTTCGTTCGGTGTTACGTATATTGGTGCTGCGTAGATTTGAAGATATTTTCTCATTCTTGCTACCCTTAATCCCTACGCAATCCTTATAAAGCAATAAACATGTTTTCTTATAGGGCCCCCCAAACCTACCCGAGTATAGGACGCCATCCCACCATTTCTTCAACCCTAAACCCTAAACCCTAAACTAACATGACCCCCACCTGAACACCCCTAATATGCACGATGTCCCCCAATATTCATACAAGGTCTTTGGGAGTCGTTAGTATTCGGGGTGTCTGGGTGTTTAAAGTTCGTGCGAAAGAATTAAGATCCCTTACAGGTCCTACTGTGGATGCTAAAAATTCTGCAAGGCTGGTGTGTATAATCATACCGCAACTCCCAAGGTATAAGGTACTTAGGGTAGTGCAAACCCTTAACCCGGAATCCAAAACCCTAAACCATCAGTCCTAGTTCCTAAACCCTTAGCCCGAAGACCTACACCCTAGACCCTAAAACCTTAAATCCTAAACCCTAAACTTTTACCCCTAAATCCTTAACCCTCAACCCTTACCCCTTAACCCTGAACCTTACACTGCACGAAGTCAGGAAGTGCCCAGCGCAGAGCTCGCTGTTGCCCTGAGCTGCGAGCGTGGCCTCTCAGCATTTAGGCTTTAAACTATAGTACATCAGGGTTTAAGGTTTAGAGATTAGGGTTAAGGTCGAGGGTTTAAACTCCTCACAGGGGTTATCTAGGGTTTAGGGTTTAGGGTCTGAACTCCTTAAACGGGGGTTATAGGGAAGTATTGTAGGGCTTATTCAGCCGGATACTGGGAGTTTTCGCTACAGCCATAGCTCATACAGGGATAATGACAGAGAATATGCAAGCTACTATAGTCGCATTTCAGAGGTTCAGGGTTCAGGATTTTCGGTTCCAGGTTTTGGGTTTTTGTTGGTTCAGGGCTTTGGGTTCAGGATTTTGGCTTTGCGGCTCACACATTTTGATTTGGATTAAAGTTTCATGGCTTACATGGACCTTGTGGAGCCTTACAGTTTGGCATTATGCCTAAACCCTAAACTAAAACCTGCCAAAGAGCGAAGGACAGAACCCAAGAGATGGGTTCCACGGGGTCCGGGAGACCCTAAACCGCGGTAATTAGGGTTTAGGAGTTTAGGGTGTAGTGTTTGTTTTGGGGGAGGTAAGCAGGTTTAGACAACATGTTCGCCAGTCACCTTTTCTTGGAAGCGTGGCATCGCCTTCGTCCACTTCCCCAAGCGCCGTTTAGAATGTAGGACCTCAACGCGTCAAAGGCCTTTAAACCCTAGAGCCTCTAAAGCCCTAAGCGCTAAGCCCAGGTGTGGAGCAAAGTCCTGCCTACAGAGTGACTGGGATGCAGCTTGGGATCCTTTTCCTAGGTTACAGTTTACGGCCGAGGGCTTAGGTCCTGGTCAGGATCTACCTTGAGTTTCTAGCCTTGAATTGGTACATAGCTTAAGGGTCACTGTATCGTTCGTTCAACATTCAACATGGTTTCTTGATTGACTCAGGGGCCACAAGGGTCCCCTTTTAAGGGTTTACAATAATTAGTACACCCCCAGAAAGGTACCCCACCCCCCCCACCCCCCACGCCCTCGAGATTTAGAGCCCTCTTCGGCTTTACTCTAAGCTCGCCACCGGCCGTGGTTGCACGCAGCCGGAGAATTCTGAAATTCAT
>CAJNIZ010048221.1:19628-32869 GCA_905231905.1 Symbiodinium pilosum | reverse complement strand
TATTTTCCATTATCCCAATAATAACACTAAACCCTAGAAACATATAATACCCTTAAACCCTAAACCCTAAACCGTGTTTATAAGACTGCCCGGCAGACTTGCCCTTCTTCTTCTTGGCCGGCCCCTTCTTGTTGCTCCACTTCTCCCCGTTCCACCTCTAGAACGGGGTATGTAGGGGTTATACAGGGTTTTAAGGTTTGGGGTTTAGGGCTATACAGGGATTTTACAGGGGTTATACCGGGTTAAATAGGAAAATGGAAAAGAAAATACTTTTGGGGCTTAGGGTTTAGGTTGGGTACTGCCCCCCGTCTATATTAGGAGTTTATAGTAAGGCTTATATATACCTAACATTATAAATATTATCCAACTGTTACAGAGTGGACCCTAAACCCTAAGCCCCTGAAGCCTAAACACCAAAGTATAAGGACTGGGTATAAGGCTTCATTTTTGGTCACACCTCCGCTCGGGGGTTAGGGTTTAGGCTTGTTTTTTGCTCGGACCTTTTTCCGACTGGCTGTTAAGTCAGAGTTTAAGGTTTTGGGTTTAGTGGGAAGATTCTGGTTACCCCAACCCCCAACGATAGGGGAGAATCAAGTGGAAGGAAAAGGTGAACTCAATTGGAAATCTGTCTACATAGGGGTGTACTGCGGATTTTGGTAGCCTCGACCCTCCGACTGAGGCCGCCGTAACAATCATATGATGGTCATAAGGTCTTTTTGGGTGGGATTAGAGTAACCAAACATCCCCGAACCCCTAACCCCAAGCCCTAAACCCTAATATCTAAGCCTAAATCTTTAACTCTACGCCCTTAACCCGAAACCTTACTCGGCCAAGGTGGCGATGACGTGGAGGATAAGATACTTGGAGGGTGAGGGGGACTTAGCAAGTAGGTTAGTAATTGGGCAAACTGGGACTATGATGTGGCTGATAGGTTTAGGGTTTAGGGTAGGGGCCTTAAACTCATAAGTATACTTACAAAGTCGCCCTGACCCTCCAAGCAGGGTATCCAAGGGGCCGGGCAGGTACGGGGGTTCTTCTGGGTTACCTGCGTATGTACTGGGTGATAAAGTGTCCCCTACAACCTAAACCCTGGTTTTTCTCGAAGGGGAGATCTGCTTGGTTTGACGAGGGTCCTATACCCTGAACACTGAACACTGAACCTTGAACCATTGAACCTCAAGCCCTACCCCCAAACACTGGACCTAAAAACCTAAACCCTGAACCCAGAGGCGTATTTCCTGAACCCAAGCAAGAGAAGCACTGAGGCAACAGCCACTGCATGGCGCCCTTTTCCGACTTCCCGGTGGGCTTCTGCACCTGAGTTAGACTTTCATAAGGGATTTTGGGTTCAGGGTTTAGGGTGTAGATGATGCATGTAGTCACTCTGCATTCTGGGAATATATATATATATGTATATAAAGAGAATGGCCCAAACTTATGGACAAATCATGTCCTGCAATTGGCAGATCCATGTCACTATTCATAATGAGGGGAAAGGGAGTTTGACACCTGCGGCCGCTGAAGCTATGCCCTGTCAGAGAAGAAGTACTTCTCTACTGCCCACCCCCAGAAGGCAATCTTGAACAGTCTTGATACTGTCTGAAAATCCTACATGGCTGTAGTATACTATAGCCCCATAATTGCCAAACCCTAAACCCTAAACCCCAAACCCTAAACTTTGGGTATTAAGGATTTTTAGCATCCACCGGAGGCCGGTACTACTGGTCTTCCTGTCTTTAAGGCTTAACGTTCAGACTAAACTACTCTAAGGTCCACCTGTTAAGAGATGAAATCCAGCAGCAAGGATTGCGCAACTTGAGGAATTCTAACCCCTTACAGTAAGATAGGGTTACGGTTTAGGGTTCAAGGCCAATATCAATATCCACGAAGTTAGAAACCCCTGTTCAAGAGCCCAAACCGGTAAATCCTAACGCAAGAAACCTACATCCCTTGACTCATAGCCAAAGACTCCAAAACCCTTCTGACCACAACCCCCATGCCTACCCCCTGCCTGAGCCTCCCCAAAACAAACCGCACTTCCCTGTATAACCATCTATTTTGACCCCTTGTATAACACTATACGAACCCCTTCAACCCCTGAATTGGGTCCTGCAAAGCGCTGGGAGGCTTCTTCTTAGCCATTAACCCTAAATGTCATAACAGTGGCTTTGTCTTTCTACTCCCCTATGAATCCCTACCCTAAACCCTAAACCCTGAACCCTGACCCCTAGACGTACCTCCACAATTCCCTTTTAGGGTCGTGGGGATAAGCATTTTGGGTGGGGCGGCGCCTCCACTTCGATCGGGCCGATACGGGCGACGGTATTCTTCGCCACGGGCGCACCCAACTTCTGCCTGGCTTAGGCTGAGGAGGGCCTCCGTAAACCCTAAACCCTAGTCATAATGGGATAATGGAAAAGAAAATGGGAACTGCTACAATAGGGTTATATAGGGGTATATACAATTCCTCAGCTTTGAACAGGTAGGGTTTCGGGTTTCAGGGTTTGGGAGCTTGCTGAGGGCCCTAGACGCTAAACCCTGCCTTTTACCTGCTGGAAAGACTTCAGGCTAGGTGGGCTCTCAACGTCCTTAGACATACTTAGCGGGTTTCCCAAAATTAAAGCGTACCTCTTTGGGGTTTCCTATCACAAGGATTATCGTATTTTGGGGTCTATGTTGGGGTGCCCTCATATTGGGAAACTACCATGTGGAGGTGAGAGAGTCTTAGTATGTATACTTATACTTGTAACCCCGTATAATTGACATGACGACATAATTACCCCAGTTATCCCCTCAAGTTGTTCACCTGTTCCACCGGTAGATCGCGATCATCCGAACAAGTGTAGAATTTGGGGCTAGGGTTCGGGGCTCAAGGTTTTGGAATTTGTTCATGTATCTATCTGAATTCCTGCCTACAAGAGCAGGGTGAATCTTTCATGAAATAGTAATTCTTATCTTCTCTTCCGTTCCTGTGTGTATATATATATATACAGGCATATATATATATATATACACCCCTACACACTCCTACATCCCCTGCAGTATATAGCCGTACAGACCCTCCATCATGGAACTCTAGGCTCCCCACGACAGGCACAGCTTCTCCTCCTGATCTTCCCAGCTCACGTCGACAAACAATACGCACCTCAGGGCTTAGGGCTTAGGGTTTAGGACATCAATGTCCGTTAGTAATACAGTGGCCTAAATACTTACCCATATGATGTTGGAGTCTGTTTGAAGAAACCTGTACCATCCTTATACAAGAAGTGTAGGACCACGATATTGATAACTATCCCTATAAAACCCCCTATTTAAACACCGTGTCCATCTCATTTTCCATTTTCTGTTCCATCTGATTCTCAGTTATTGGGTTAACTTTGATATCCCTAAACCAAAAACCCCCAACGTCTGAACCCTGCGGTTTAGGGTTTAAAGTTTAGGGTTTAGGGTTTAGTCAGCCTTCTACATTACCCACTCAGCTGATCTTCCAAACCCTGCTCTTCGTATGGGCAGGGTCTGGAGCTTGTCCAGATGCCCAAGCCAAACACCCTCAACCCTTATGATTTATGTCCCTCTTAAGCAGATAGAACATGGCTTTGGGTACATTATAATAAGATGCCCATATACCCCATATTCAATCTACTTAAGGGGGACTTTAGGATTTAGTGTTTAAGGCTGAAACATCAGGATCTCATCGGTGGCAATGCTCTAAGTTGTATATTACATTAAAGTATATATGGTGTTATTTAGGGATAATGGAAACGAAAATGGAAGCTAATACATTAAAATAGGGTATTTATATTGGGGTTCTTTTGGTATCTTCCCAGTTGGAATGCTCTAACTTGTAAACTGGCAGCAGAGCTTCATCCTCGTACCATCGAAAACACAAACCAAATCCCGACGACACTTCCGCGTCTTTACAGATTAAGAGCAACACGAAAGACAAGATCGATACAGCAAGCAGTATGAACGCAAGCTCTTTCAGCAGAACGGGAATGCATAGTCCCCAGAGTTCATGAACTGCACCCCAAAACAGAAGGACAGATTGGAGAGAGGACCTATTTCTCTGGCAACCATGACTTTGTGCTGCAGAGAGGCCGTTATCTTCATAATACCGAAATGCAAATTGAAACTTCAGAAAATCTGCCACAAAGTTCACGCTGTTCCAAAATTTGACCCGAAGCGTCAGGAACTGTTCCTCAAAACTCCCTCAATCCTACACCCTAAACAAGATAGTAGTTTCCGAGTTCTGTACCATCAACCCAGTCAGCGTACACCGAAAAAAACCTTAACCCTAAACCCTAAAACCCTGAACCCTAAACCCTTTGCTCAACCAAGAGAGGCACTTTCCTTCTCTCAATGCCACAAAGGTGAGCCTCAGCTGAGGAATGTGCAGTTCACAGTGAAGGCACTAAAAAATATGTCAGTTTAGGGTTTAGGGTACTAACGAGAAAAGGCAATGGTAACAACAGTTCTGCTCCTGAGATTTTGCATCAACAGCTTCCAAATTCTCCTCATCCAGCTATCACCAGACCCTAAGCCCTAAACCCTAAACGGCGTTACAGCTTTGAGGTTGCGGCGGTCTGACAAAAGTTTCGTTCAGGGCCTACGGTGACATGCGTTATGTGCCCTATGCGTTATGCAGTTCCCGCTGCTCCATCCTTTTATGGGCAAGAGGTATACTTTAGCTTATGGTTAGTAGGGAGTGAGGGAATGTGTTATGTAGATATATATATATATATATATACGCGTATCATCCCTTTCCTTGTAGTATTCCCTATATCCCATTCCTTCGTACAGCATTCCTTCATTCCTTGCCCCCAAACCCTACACCCTAAGCAAAACTCCTAAACCCTCAACCCTAAACCCTAAATCCTGAGCCTAAACCCCAAATAAACCCTAAACCCTCAACCCTAAACCCTTATATAACCCTAAACCCTAAACCCTTAACCCTAAACCCTTAACCCTACCACCACAAAGCGACTGCCAAGGCCCCGGCTGGAGCAAAGGGTCCGGCTCCGGACCGCCCCTGGAGCTGAAAACCGTGCGAGATGCAGGGTTTAGAGTTTAGGGTTTAGGGATTAGGGTTTAGGGTTTAGGGTTTAGGGTTTGGGCTTTAGGGTTTGGGGTCCAGGGTTTAGGTTTCAGGGTTTGGGGTTCAGGGTTTCGGTTTCAGGGTTTGGGGTTCAGGGTTTGGGGTTCAGGGTTTAGGGTTTAGGCTTTAGGCTTCAGGGTGTAGGATGTAGGTTTTTTTTGGCAGGCTGTTTCTCCCGCTTTGGAGGTTGTGGGGTTTAGGGCTTCAGATTTAAGCTTCAGGGTAGCCATCCCAAGGCAACTTGACCATTCCGAGCGATGTAGAAACCAAAACGGCTAGAATAGGGTTTTGGGCGATGCTATACTTTAATTAAATATTGGGTACTGCGCCCACACATTGGCAGTCTATGACTGGGGTAATACTAAGGGCCATCTATATGTGTATAAATATATATACATATATTTATATATATATACATATTTTTGTTTGTTATACCTTCTATCCAACTGTTGCTGGGTGCAGATGATACCCAGGTTGTAGTAGGTTAGAAGGGGACAACATTGGCAACCAGTCAGGCTGGTACAGTACATTGAGATTTAGCTGTTAGGGCTTAGGGCTTTGAAAAACGCGTTTGTGAGATCTCACAAGCTGTATGGCTGCATCACACAACTGTGCATACTTACTGCAACAACTTTTGAGGACTTCAGTAACCCACGGAAAGAAAAAAAAAGGATGTCCGAATTTTGAAGACACCACTACTTCCGGGTGAGCTTTGCAGCGGATAGTTCAGCTTAGGGTTTAGGGTTGGACTGCCTTGAAGGCAATGTATGTGCATCGACAAATAGAACAGAGCGTCAGAATGACTCACTACTAGTGCAGATACCTGTTCCTGTTCATGATACTTGGACACTGCGTGACTATGAATTAAATGCTGCTCCTTGTTCCTGAGGCATCGGTTCTATTGAGAACAGAACTCTGCAAGTTGCCAGTGATGATGGTCTTAATCCTGCATGCTCCAGTGTGCACTGAACCACGGTACTCCAAAGCTTTGTGGGTTTACAGGAATTCTACCCATTGACACTGGCAAATACAAACATAAGACAAACTTCGCACTAAAGTTCCGGGTCCCGGGCTTCTTTTTAGACTTGCCTTTTTTGACCTCAATGATCTCGTTGACGGGTTTGCTCAACACGTCTGTCTTGTCCATGAAGGCGTTGGCCATATACCTGCTGGCATGCCAAAAGTGCTTGTGGTCAAAACCCCTCACAATTCTGAAGGGGAAATTTAGACAGCTTTGTCTACGCGGAACATCGTATTGTATTGTCAGGATTGCATTTCATCCATGTCTAACACTCTTCTGAAGTAGGCGCGCCTGTACTCCCCATTTTCGTCGGTCTGGGGCACCTTTCTGCAGACAATAGCGCCAGATTTGAAAAGAGCTTCAGGCTTCGATGCTTAGGAACTCTAAGCCCTACTTGCTGAATCTTGCCGACCTCGATTATCAAGGTCTCGCCGACTTGCGCGACCTGCAAGCAGACGACAATGGTGCAAGTGACTCTGGATCTGTGATTGGGACATGGAGGCCGCGATAAGAGGGTGACTGAAAATTAGGATACTAGTACCTGTAAACACCCTGGAGGTTCGTAGGGAAGAAGGGAATACAATCCCTATATCATCCCTGTATAATATATTCCCTTATTCCCTACTGTATCCCAGGTAAGTAAGGATCATGCAGCTTTGCAAGGATGGTAAGGGATTGAGGGGCATCGTGCAGGGTTTAGTGTTCAGAAAAGTCAACTGCAGATTCTGCCCCTCATGTTGCCAAGGAAAAATTGCCTGGCCATCATATGTGATCCCTAAACCGTAAGCCAAAAGCGCTAAGCCCTAACCCCTAAGCCCTAAACCCTAGCCCTAAACCCTAAGCCCTAAACCCTAAGCCCTAAACCCTGTGCACTGCCTAGACATTCATGGACCAGAGACTTTGCCTCTGAACATTGAGCGAAGTTGGGTTAAGTGCCTTTCCATTGCCACGCTAGAGTCTGCTAGAGCTTCCAAGAGATTCTTTCACCTTAGTCAACCAGCTCTATCGTAAAGCAACTTGACTCCTGGAGCTTATTTGAAGGGGGACCACACAAACAAAAAAACTCACGCAGTCAGAATCGCAAGAGAAGGATGATGATGCAAATGTAAACGCTGATGAAGATGATGATAATGATGATGATGATGATGACGATGATGATGACGATGATGAAGACGACGTGTCCCATGACAGTGGTGATGGCGGCAGCTACGCTTATGGTAGGGATGGTACTACTAAGAAAACCCATAAACCAGAATCATGACAGCAAGCATCCTATCGACTTCTGTTCCCCGCCAATTCGAATACGAAAACCAATTCATGGCTTACAAGCCCGCTCAAAGACATGCTATGCCAATTGTCCACTTTAGGCCAGGAAACCCTAAACCCTAAACCCTAAACCGCGCTGTACCCAATGGGGGCTTTGATAGCTCATTACTGGGCCCAGAAGTACATCCCTCCAGTCCTTGAGGGTAGCCCTTGTTGGCTTAGGGTTTAGGATTTAGGGTCTAGGGTTTAGGTTTTAGGGTTTGGGGTTTAGAGTTTAGGGTTTAGGTTTTAGGGTTTAGGGTTTAGGGTTGAAGATAGCACCGCATCATCGGGGCGCGGGCCATAGGTCGCGGCGGCAGTTTCTCGCCCTCTCCCACCAGCTGGGTCTCCCAATCCAGACCTTAACAAGAAACACAGAGCTTAATCTTGATATAAGCTATAGTCTAAAGTCCTTAAAGGGGGTTAATATAAGGGATTATATAGGGGACTCCCTTAGGGGTTATTAAGGGGATACTAGGAATTTTGACTACAGCTCATAGAGTCTAGGGCCTATGTAGAATTATATAGTGTTTAGGGTTACCATAACATGGGTACATAGGGTTGAGGGTTAGGGTTTAAGGTTTGGGTTGCCATAATATGTGTATAGAGTGAATAACGGGGTTTCCTTATTATGATTTAAGATATGTTCCCTAAAAAAATAAGGATGGTCCCGGATGCGCGCCTTGGGTTTGCATGCTCTAAGCGAAGCCGCCGAGAAAAGCCAAGCGGTTGGACGGAGCTAATGTTGCAGGAATTTTCGTTTTGGGTTCCTATCCAGACAGAGTCTCCAGAGTCCAGCCTCCACCCTGACCCCTAAACTATATCATCTGTTGCCTTTGGGTCCTCATAGTTGGATCTTTGAGGTGAGTGCATAAAGGGATGATCATGTCGAGAGATGTGCATGTTTATGCACCCTAAACCCTAAACCTGAAACCCTAAACCTTAACCCCTAAACACTACTTGGGCACCAGGCCCCAGCATGGCCCAGTGCGCTGTGCAAAGAGCCCATCGCGCTCCTGGCATGGCTCGGCGTCTCCAACTTAGGTTATAGGGTTACAGGGTTATAAGGTTATAGGCGGAAAAGGGTAGAAGGGTTTAGGATTATGATATTACAGGGTTGTAGTGTTGTGGGTTTTAGGTTTTCAAGCCTATCGGATTTCTGTCGGCACACAATGGCCAGGCAGGGTTTAGGGTTTAGGGACATCTATGGGGAAGAAGAAGAAGAAGGACAGTTCAAATGGAATCTGAGGTTGTAAGGGTATCAAAAGGGATTAGGGTGTAGTACAGTTGATACTTGAAACTGTGCATGAGCTTAGCATACTAAAAGACAATAATTCCCAAGCTATAAATAAAGTACCTAGCAAACAGCCACGCCGAAAGGGCCGCAATCAAGGCTCATCTAAAAGCTAGACGAGAGAGAGCGAATGGTCCTCATAACATTGCCGGCCATAGAAAGGGCAATAGGTATACGGTATAGACGTACCTGTAGCAACAAAATGTCATAGCAGTGACGAAAACAACCAAATGTAACGGCACAGCAGACAGGCTGCGTAAGAAGTACTGACGGCGGTAGCTAGAGCGCTGGTGAGAAGGACAGTGCTGAAACAGTTTTTGAATGTGCGAACTCTTTACATCTGCAAATGTGCTGGAGCCTAAACCCTAAGCCCTAAACCCTAAACCCAAGGAAGGGGCTCAAAAAACAAAGCGCGCGTGGCATCCCTGATCTCAACGGTTTAGGGTTTAGGGCCTAAACTTTGCAACCTGATTCCCGAACCTCAATTCTGAGCCTTGCAACCACCATGGCCTGAAACCATCCAAGAAGCTGGGGGTATGCGGCAAGGAAGGGTGTGTTAACGTAGGGAATAAAGGAACATATCATGTAGGGATTATAGAAAGATTAGATTCCCTTATTCCCTACTACGAACCAGTAAGTTCACGGACGGCTCACTCAGCACGATCCTCAGATTATCCATGCATATCCCTGAACTCCCAACCCCTTTCTTGTCCCTTCATGATATCTACAATCCCTCTGCACCTCACAATGGGAATCCGTCTTCGATCTCCCACAGCATCTCTCCCAGATCCCTGCGACCCCAAACCCAAAACCTCAAACTCTAGACCCTAAACACTGTTCCCCCCCAAACCCCACCCAAATCCCCTAAACCCAGTGCCCTCAAATGAGGACAGAAACCAGGTAGCAGTACCTACAACACGCCTCACTCTCCACCCTAGAACCTTAATTAATCCCTACACCCTAAATCCTATACCCTAAACCCTAAATCCCAACCTTTCCACAAGAGCCTCCAGAAAGGCCCTTGGTTGCCGTAGCAGCTTTGTCGGTCGCTTGCGGAGGTTCTTGACGTAGAGCCTTTGGATACACGTTTAAGGGCTAGAGGGAGTTACGTGCTTAGTAGGTTTAAGGGTTTCAGAGCTCAGGGTTTAAGAGTTTAAGGGTTTGAGCTTTAGGGGTCTAGATTTCAGGACCCTTTAAGTTTTTAGGGTTTAGGGATTTTGCTGGGCGCCAGCGGGAGCGAGTGGTGGATTTAGGGAAATCCTGTCCGGACAAGACTTCGACCTAATCCGGGTAGTGCATGTCACGCCCCTTACCCGAGTCCAAACATGTAGGCTTCAGGGTTTAGGGTTTAGGGGAGAGTTTATGGCTGAGAGGGACTGCGTTGCTGGGACTGTTGCAGGGATCGTTCTAAGCGAGGTTATGTAATGGCTCCTGTAGCAACTACGAATGGGTTGGACGACCTCCAGAGGAAGGCTTCCAAAACTAGAGAGTCCCCGTAAAAAGGATTATGGTATGTTGGGGTCCTGAACCCTGAATAGTAGTTTCCATTTCATTTTCCATTATCCCTACATACCCCCTTTTTTAAAACCCATCAAAATCGTTTCATTTTCTCCCAGAAACTTAAGCTCCAACGCCTGAAACCGAAGCGTCAAGTGTGGGAAACCGTCCACGCTGAGCAAGCTGCTTGAGCTCTGCGTTGGGCTTGGATAGGTAAGAAAGCATGGCCTCAGTTGTTTTCGTGTTTCCCTAAACCCTAAGCCCTCAATTTTTGTGGGGGGTTGGGTAGGGCGCTTCAGAGTTTGGGAGGGGGGTTATAGTCCCCCTTAAAAAGATAGAATATGGGGTATATGGGGATCTTATTATAATAGACCCAAAGCCATACTTTACTTAAAGGGGACGATAAGTTTTGAGGGCTTAGGATTTGTTGCAGGGCTCAGGCGTCTGAACGGCTCCCTGCAGCAGTCCCAAACGATGACTGCTTCTCACAATCCCTATCATCCGTCCCCTGACTGCCTGATGAGACCCTAAACCCTAAACCCTAAACCGCATCACGGAATGCAACTGATCCAGATTCAGGCCTTGGGGCTTAAGGCGCAGTCTGCAATGTCTCAAATCACATGTCAAAGGGTTTAGGGTTCAGGGTGTAGGCTACCTTGTACTACAAAACTTGGGTACCGCCACCACCCAGTAACAGTCTATATTAGGGCTCCTATTAAGGGCTATATATAACCATATCAACTTATTATCCAACTGTTACTGAGGGGGGCAGTACCCAATACAAAATTCATACTTGAACACAAGGGGGATTCTCACGAAAACGGGTTGTTGTGTGTGCTCCTTAGCTCCAGCTTCGTCCTAGTTGAAATCGCATCCAGCAACAGGTTGGCTGACCTACTTGGAGGGTCAGCAGTACCTAGTAAGTATACTTGTAACCCCTAAAACCCACATGGTAACCCCAGTTATTACCATTTCTAACCTACTTACTAAGTCCCTCGGACCCTCCAAGTACTTTGCCTTTGAAATCAAACTCTCCACTTGGATTGCAAGTTGGCTGTCAACACATCAAACAGACCATCTACCCCAACTGAATTCCGAAACCATACTAAAAGCCGATGGCAGTGCCAATTGCGATAACAACAACTAGAAAGGCCTGTAACGGCGAAAATAGCACCAACAACAACATCTCTCATCAGCATCTCAACATACGAGCTATAGTCTCAACTCCTAGTATCCCCCTTGGTAACCCCTATGATACCCAACCCCTTTTTTAAGAGTTTAGACATTATAGCTTATATCTAGGGCCAGGGCAGTTGTATTGCCCTCACCCGGCCGCTCTCCACGCAGCAGAGTTACTGCACGCGGGCCTTGAAACCAATTGGGGATGAGAGGATTCTGCTTCTTTCAGCCCCCAAAAACAACCCTCCGTAAAACCAACACGGAACCTGAAAGAGTGTGTCTACTGTCCTTAAAAAAATTGGGAAGCTTTCTGGGGCTGGATGCTTGGAAGAGCGTAAGACTCCAGAGGGTTCTTGTTTCAGTTGCCGGCTTTCTGCGCGGCCTTCATGGAACAACCAAACCCTAAACCCTAAACCCTAAACGCTAAACCCTAAACCCTAACCCTAAACCCTAGACCCCAATTCACAAGCTTGGAAAGGACTGAGGATGGCGACTTCGAGGATCAGAGGGGCTTGGTAAGTAGGCTAAAAATCGGGATGATTGGGGTTTCTAAATGGCTTATGAGGGTTATAAGTCTAGGGCTTAGGGTTTAGGGTTTTGGGTTTAGGGTTTAGGGTAGTTATAAGTATGCTTACCAAGTCCCCCTGACCCTCCAAGCAGGAGAGGATTTTTTGGGACACCCTTCTGTGGGTTGTCGTCTGGGGCTAGCTGACATACTTTAGAATGGAGAAAGTAATCTAAACCCTAGAAACCCTTCACCCTGAATAACCTAAACCCCAGAACCCTGAACCGCAAAGAAAAGCACAACCTCTAAAATGAAAGAAACCCTGAAAACCTCACAAAACCTGAAACCTCAAAGCCTCCAGCGGAGCCTGCCCCTCCTTCGCGGGGTGGGCCGATGAAGTAGACTGAGATCCAGGTGTCATGCGACCTCACCCCGGGACTTGATTTAGGCTTTAGAGTTTGGGTTTGGGGTGTGGGGTTTAGGAGTTAGCGTTTGGGGTTTAGGATTTAGGGTTTGGGCCTTTAGGCTCAAGGTTTTTCCCTGGCCGTGCTTGAGGTTTGGGTTGAGGGACGAGTTTGGACCTAATCGTTGAGCTTTCAGTCTGGCCTTGTTTACTAGGTGCACAGAGAAGGCATCACTTCCCTGCCTTCCAGGCTAGGTTATATGGGGATAATGGAAAAGAAAATGGAAACTACTATTTAGTGTTTAGAGTTTGGGGTTTAGGGTTCGGGGTTTAGGGTTTAGGGCTTCGGGTACAGGGCTGAAGGTTGAGGGTTTAGGGCGTAGGGTTTAGCGCTTAGGGTATAGGGTTAGGTTTTAGTGTTTTGGGTTTAGGCTTCAGGGTTTAGGGGTAGGTGCCACCAGAATTGACATCCCTTTGGGATCATAATATTTTCAGAATCCAACGGCTTTGGAAGATTTGGGTACCTTTTGGGATTAGCTTCTGAGAGGTTGCTTGTAAATCCAAAGGGCAGAGTACGGCCTGAAAGATGACTTGAGACATACGTCCTTGCCTAAACCCTGAACCCTAAACCCTAAACTCTAAACCCTAAATAGTAGTTTTAATTTTCTTTTCCATTATCCCTATATAACCCCAATATAACCTCATATAATCCCTATATAATGAATGTAGCACAGGCCCAATGGCTCGCTGGTAAGGGTAAGTGAGCCACAGTCTAAATTCCTTAAGGGGGGTTACATAGGGGATCAGATAGGGGGGAAGCTTCTGAAAGTTCCTGGAGCCCCCTCTTGGAACGGCCTGGAAGCGCCTGGAAACCCCCACATGCATGGATGAAGCTGAGTAACCTCTACAGACCCTAATATATACTATGGCGTACAATATATA
>CAJNIZ010048220.1:0-27469 GCA_905231905.1 Symbiodinium pilosum | reverse complement strand
TTGGGAAACTACCAAATCCTGAACACTAAGCGTAAGCTCAACCCTGCACGCCAAATCCGGAATCCTAAACCATAATCGGAAGCCCTTCAAGCCCTGCAAATCCGGACCCCAAATCCCGAGACTAACTTGCTGGTTGTGAGTAGAGCTAGAAGGAATGGAACGGGAAATGGAAACTAGCGCGCGGCTTGGAATTATATTCGGGGCTACTATAGAGATACGTTCTCCCATCCCCTACTAACATAACAACCAGCAAGGAAATCCAAAACCCGCAACCCTATGTATCCCTATAAAATCCAGGTTTCAATTCCTTTGTCCGTTTGCTGGTCCATTTGGGCTTCCTTTCCTTACTAACACCTTAAATCCTAAACCCTGAACCCTAAACTGACGTCCAGTAAGCAAATCCTACACTGAAGGTTGGCCGGGTCAGCTTTGACGTTCGGGCCTCGGATGGCCAGTTATGTGAGCTAGAGTCTAAACTCCTCAAAGATTGTACTATAGGGGACACATAGGGTTTAGGGTTTAGGGTCTAAAGGGGGTTTGATAGGGGAGCATTATAGGGTCAGTAAGGGTGGTGCCCGGAGTTTAGACTTTTTCGTCATGTGTGGCCAAGGGTTTTCGGGCGGGCTTAGCGTGGCAGGCAAAAAGGAAGAGGATGATACAGGAGAGTTTCATCAGCCGTTTTTAGAAGCTGTCCTAGGGTCCATGTAAGGGATCCGAATTTGGAGAAGTGCTAAAGTTCAAGAGACGGCCTCAGACTTTCCCATGGATTCTTGCGCCAAAGCCAAGGGCCAAAGCAATTCTCAAAAGAGCAGGGTCATTGATATAAGCAACTTCTGACAACAGGCCCGAATCTGAACATTGCCGTTTTTCCATGACACTGCTCTTTCGCTCGTCCTACTACTACCGCAAGAACAGTGTTTAGTGGCCAGAGGCTGCAGGAAGTTAGGGTCAACGCTTTGGGGTCAAGGATGAGCTTTAAGGTGTTTGAGCTTGCAGTCGATGGTTGAGGCACTGTGGTTTGAGGTTTTGGACGGTTCGGCACCTTCCCTGTTCTGAGATTTATTCATCCCTTGGTGGGGTCTCCGGTTCAACATCCCTAAACAAACACGGAACCCATGCGAGGTACTGTCGAACCTGATTAGGATTTCTAAGGCGCTCTTACGGGTGGAAATAGGAGTGCATTTGGTAGTTCGGTATAGTCCCCAACACATTTCCTACCAGGAACCCATGTCCATTAACTAAACGAGTAATATTGCTTGTAACTCATATACTCAATATACTCCTTTTGCATGGACAATTTCTCGGGCAGGGCCCCTTTGGGCTTCGATTCCATGTTCGGGGAGTACCTAAACTTGAACCCTAAAGCCTAAAGTCTAAACCCTGAAACATAAATCCTGAACCCTTAAACCCCTACACCCTAAACCCCAAACCTTAATCGTAACGCTAGCTGACGACCAGCCATGCGCCCCAAACACGTCCCTAGGCTTTACCCAAAACTTGACAACACTCAGCCCTGAGGCCCTTAAGGCCTAAATCCTAAGCACCTCGGCCCTCCGTTCCTGCAGGCGGAAAGGGGGCGCTTAAAAGAAACCCCAAAACCCATTGGTTCTGCTTGCAACATCCTAGACCTGCAGGTGGACAGATGCAGGGGGGGAGGGGGGGGAAGAGAAGTAAGGTGAGCAAGCAAAGAGCTTGCGGCATATATGAAAGCAGGCACTGCAAGCGAGTAAGGTGAGTGCCCAGCTGGGTGGGCAGCTGCTGGTGTGCTGTGCGTACGTTGCGAAGGGACCAGCACCATGCGTCGAGATTGTCCTGGCGGAGCATCCAATGAAGGATGCCGCCCTGTGCTGCAAAGATGGCGAGAAAAGTACGTAGCAGAAAGTCCAAACACCCAAGTGGAGGATTCCGAAGTCAAAGTAGTCCGCAACCAGGTAGGCCACGAGGAAAAGGCAGCTGCGCTGTACAAGAGCAGCACATTGGAGGGCAAGAAGTTGCAAGTCGTCAGCAGCAATGGGATGTGCCAGCTGGCCTCCCCTCTGCCCAAAGACCCTGACCGAGCAAATCGATCAGCCTACGCCGGCCGACATGGACAGGAGTTTTCAGCACAGCCAGGGTCGAAGCGGTCCAAGCTTCTCAGAGAGGCCGATGGCAGGGTCTGCTCCATCTCAAAACTGCCAGAAGTATGCGAAAACGTACCTTGGAGAAAGGCCTACGCGCCCCAGCTACCGAAGTAGCGAATGCAGGCCAGGCGGAGGCAAGCCAACTTGCCCATCACCAGGCGCCAACCAAGCAGTGCCATACAAGCATTCGCCACTGTACAAACAGTGCCTGATATCGCCAGCGAGGCGGTTCTTGCCAAAGTTTCAGCCCTAAAACCACAAAGTCCCTCAACTCTACGCCCAGTTTCCATTTCATTTTGGATTTTCTTTTCCATTTGATTCTCCATTATTGGGGCGGAAACCCCAAACCCTAATCCCTGAACCCTTCCATTTTGTTTTTAGTATCCCCATATAAACCCAATATAAGAGGGCTCTTGCCGCAGAGGCCGAGGCGGCAAACCTGCCCTTCGAGGCCAGCGTCGGCCATCGCGGGCGAAAGGCCCCGCAGTCTTTGAAATTTTTCTCCTGAAAATTCTACTATGGTACCCAATATTGGCTTAGGGTAAGGGTATAGGGTTTAGGCTTTAGGGTCTAGGTGTTTGGGGTTCGGGATTTGGGGTTCGGGGTTCAGGTGTTAGGGTTGAGCGTCTGGGGGGTTTGGAGTGGTCCTGGCCGTGAACAACCATATGATTGAATAAGGCTTTGTTGAAGCCTCGTGTGGGCGTGCGTTAGGGCCGTGATACATCAGTTTCCATTTTCTTTACTGTCACTTTTGAGGAGTGTAATTCATCATGAATGGAAAAGAAGATTCAGAAGGTACCATAGGACATTTTTTATCTCCACTTCCTTTCTGTTTATGTGAAGGAGATTGCCAGCGACCGTTTTATGCATGCTAACTAGCAGCTAGCATTTTCTTTCTTGGCATAGGAGCCTCCATGTACCGAAATAAGAAAATATGAAGGATACCATATAGTGCTGTGCAAGACTTCCTTGTCATTCAGGGCTCGTCAGGTTTGCCGATAGAAGATGCAAGATGCAAGCAGGCTGAGACCCTTTAAGTGTGGAAAAATTGAAGCGTAACCCCATACCCTAAACCTGAACCCCTAAACCCTAAACCTTAGACCCCTAAACTTAGACCCGAACCCCCCAGCCCAAGTTGTCAAGCCTGAACCCAGAGTAAAATCACCCAAGGTTCAAAGATGGCGACATACAACCAAAATCTTTGCACCCCGAACTGAATTGAAATGGGACGCACAACAAGGCCCACATACCTGGCATGTAGGAGTTGTAAGCTATTGCGTTGGGTGTTTATTCAGGACCCTAAGCCCTAAACCCTAACCTCCACAACCCGCGGAGTGACAAGAACATGAGGCTTCAGAAGCCGTGAGCCAATCTTCTTTTGATTTCAGGGTTCAGTGTAACCCTTAGCGTAACCCTTAGCCCCCAATCCCCAGGCCCCCTAAACCTACACCTTAATCCTTAAATCCCGAAACCCTAAACGCCCCCATTTTGAGCAGATTTAGGTGAAGAAGCTACAAGCTGAGCTTCGCAAGCAGGAGGCTGCCGCTGGCTCTCAGGGTTTAGGTTAAAGTAACATGAAACCTGAAAGGGACCCTATGAATCAAAGACTGTACTGTAGGAGCCTAAATACTTATACCAATATTATGGCTCCATATTCCTCATATAATTATAGTATATGGTACCTGAAATGGACCTGAACATGATATTGGTAATTATTTAGGCCCTTAAACCCTATTATAACATAGTAGTTTCCATTTTCTTTTCCATTATCCCAATATAACCCCTATATAATCCCTATATATGTGAGACTTTGTAGAAGAGGGCTTCATGAGGTTTCATGGTAGTTTAGGGTTTAGGGTTTACGCAGGGTTTGTGGGGTTGAAGGGATAGGCGGTTGTTGGGTTTTGGGGGTCATGGGCTCCGGCGTTTGAGGCAAAGGGTTTCACGGGGGGAGCGTAGAATTCCGTTTTTTGCTGAAGCATCATACTCCAGACATTTACCCGCTTTTGATAGTCCTACTAGTGTGTGCGCTTGAATTCATGATAGGAGCCAAAAACCACAGCAAGAGGCTTTAAACGGGAAACCTCCATATATCTGCTACCAGGATTGAAAGAAGTTTCCGGTAGGGGGACTCACTCACCTGTTGGGCTCTGCATCTTGTCATGTCGCTGTGGGGGACATGCGCAGATTATAATGTAGAAGGCTGCATACTTACCAGTATCATCCCCTAAGAACCTTAGATAGCCCAAGAATAATATATAGTCCCCCTTAAGTAGATGGAATATGGCTTTGGGTACATTACAATAAGATCGCCAAATACCTCATATTCTATCTACTTAACGCGGATTATACGCCTCCAAACCCTGTTGAAATTCTTTAGGATCCTCACGGGCCACAGGTGCCTCCCTCATCACAGTCTTGCCAGTTTGGAAGCTACAGACGATGTCACACTCAGATTTGATGCAGGTTTCAATATGCGGTTGCATCCTGTCAACTCCTGACCCTATTGTCTACACCCTACGCTGTGTGAATCTCTAAAAACCAAGCCCTACACTCTACAAAGGGCGCGTCCTAGACTTCTCCGAACAAAGTTGCCCCTCTTCAGGACAGTTGCAGTTTGCCCCTGTTTAGGAAAAGTTTCCTCTGCTATACTCCGTTGCTGCTTTTCTCTCTCAGAAGGTATATGGAACACCAAGAGACGCCATCCGCATCTTGATGCCATTGTTGAATGGTGCCCATGTACACGTTCCATGCTTGGTTCTTATTGTCTAGGTCCCCACCCTTAGGCAATGCACCATGAACCCCGAGCCAGCCCAATCCTTAACCTCCCACCTCCAAGCCCCAAACCCCAAGCTCTTAAAGCCCCTAATTTAAGACCTACACTCCACAACTCTCCACCCTTCCTACCCTTTTACCTTACAAACCCTTTAAGCTACCGCGCCCCCGACTTCACCCGGGGGCCCGGGGCAGCTTCCAGGCAGATGCCGCAAAGCTCCGGAACGCGGAGCGCAGGGGCGAAGGGGAGGAGCTCCGGAAGGCTCGCCGTGGGCTCAGGGATTATAGGGCCCTATTGGGGTTATATAGGGATAATGGAAAAGAAAATGGAAACTATAGGGATTATAGGGATTATATAGGGTTTATATAAGGATTATAGGGTGTATATATTGGGATTATATGGGTATAATGGAAAAGAAAATGGAAACTACTACTTAGGGTTTAGGCTTTAGAGGTTTGGGGGTTTATGGGTTTGGGTTCTGGGCTTAGGGTCTGCTGTTTAGGGTTTGGGCTATTGGGTTTAGAGACGGCCCTGAAGAGAGTTCGTAGTCCCCAAACTCAAAATTGTCACTATACTTAGTCGTCACCCGTGTGTAGCTACAAGGAAGGGTGTTCGGTGAGTTTAGGTTGGACGGTGTTTCTTAGAAGTTGGTATATAAACGTCTAGGGTGAAGAGCACCGAGGAGTGTTCACACTGACCTGGGAGCTCAGGGTATGGGTTCAAGCGTAGAGGATCCCTATATTACCCGTATATAACCCTATATAACATACTGTAGTAGCTTTCATGTTCTGTTCCATTATCCCTAACCCCTATATTACCCTTATATAACCATTCTAGAATAGAGTAGCTTCCATTTTCTTTTTCCATTATCCCTATATAACCACTGTATTACCACTATATAACCTTCATATGATATAGTAGCTTCCATTTTCTTTTCCATTATCCCTATATTGGTTATAGTAGCTTCCATTTTCTTGGAAAGATGGAAGGCATCCCAGAGCCTGCAACTTTGATTCTTTACGAGGTTGTGGGGTTCGTAGTGATGTAACGAAGGAGTGAGTTTGTGAAGGAAGAGGCTGAAGTCGGAATCTAAAACGGCCCTTCATCATGACGCCCACCTTTGCAGAGAGTCCAAAATGCTTAATTAAGTGCTACAGCGTCCCTGATGCGCCAGATGTCAAGCAGTTGAGGAATTCAATAAGAGCCCCAAATCCTAAGCCAGAAGCCTTTAACCGGGCTATAGGGGTTCCCTTGCAGGAGCTCGCGTACGAGAAGGCGCTGCAGCGTGCGCGCGGAGAGAAGGCTTTGTCGGCGAGATTGGTGACAGTTCAAGGATCATGTCGAGCTCTTCCTTGGGGTTTAGGGCTTAGGTGAGTGGCTATAAGCATGGGTGGCTATAAGCATGGGCAAAGATTAGCATAGTAGCGTCCTTATTGTTGGGTTCCCAGAAGAGTGCGGCAGGAACATCAGCTGGACAAAATCCCCTAGAGTCAAGTGTTGCCCATGCGTGTGGTAGTACTTTGGACAGGGAGGCATGCCCAACATGGAATGATATCATGTTATTCTTCCAAAAGATTACAAAATTGCACAGTCCAACCTTCCCAAAACATCCGTGAGATGTCAGCAAAGGCAAATTCCCAAAAGCAAGATTTGGTGTCGGATTGGCTTCTGGGGAGAGGGGCATTGAAGAAGGGGTTTTGTGCTTGAGGCCTGAGGTTGAGGATTTTCAAGACCTCGAGTTTTATTGTTTAGGGTTCAACTTCAGGCTGATGGTTTGGGTTTAGGGTTTAGGGATTGTATGGGGTTAATGGAAAAGAAAATGGAAACTACTATAGTATATTGGGGTTATATTGGGATAATGGAAAAGATAATGGAAGCTACTATCTAGGGATTTAGGGATTGATAGGTTTAAAGGCAGTTTGGCACGTGGTGTTTGGGCTTCAGGCTGCAGAGTTTAGGGAGTAGAGTGTGCAAGTTCATTTAGGGTTTTGGGGTTTGCCATTTTAGGTTTGAGGGTAAGGATTTCAAGTCGCAGTACGGGTCTCGTAGATTTGATCTTCTGTTGGAGCCAGAAGCTACAAAACTCATATCAGCAAGTTTGTGGTTAGTTGGTGGCTCCGAAAAGAGCATGAATTGAATTCGCCATTTCGGAGGGTGGTGTCGAAGGCCCCAATCCCCCAGCAAGCATAGAACCCAACAACTGCTCCTACAGACACCAGTGGCCCTTTTCAGACGGACTTGTGGAAGGCTCCATGTGCTCGTCTAGAGCGGATGCGTAGCTGTGAGCCTCACACTCGCGGGAGACCCCCATATAGACCCCCAAGTACTATATAGTCTTTATCATAGGGGCCCCCATAATGGTACTCTTAATTTTGGGAAACCCCTTATAGGTACTGCTATGGGGGGAGTTATATACATCTTATTCTCAGGATGCACTCACCCACGATCCCTTCAGCACCTCTAAGTTGCGGGAACTCTCCAGGTTCAGAGGGTTAGAGCTTCAGAGTTTAGAGGCTTGGGTTGCTGGCTCTAGGGTTCAGAGTTCAGGGGCTGATTGTGTAGGATTGCAATCATTCACCATCCATTCCATGGGTGAGCACTACTGAATCATGACCTCTAGGACTGATACAATTGAACTGCTGGGCGTTTGATCGGTTGGAAAGCATGGGGCGTGGGGCTTTTGGGGTCGTCGTCAGTTGGATGTCGTGCTCAGGGCTTGGGCCAGGTGTGTCACCGAATAGGAGGCATTTGGTAACTGAGCATACGATGAGGATTATTCAGGGTCTATACTGGGGGCTCTACAGGGACAGGTGCGCTTGAAACTTTGCCACTGGATTTTAAATAATTGAAAAGTTGCTTTTTTTTTCTTCAGGACTAAGGAGACATTGAAAACCCGGTCTATAAGATGTTTACATGACGGCTTTGAGAGAATGTCCTGGCGCTACTGAGGGGAACTGCAGCTTTGTGCTCAGACCTGTGGGTCATTTTTGCAAATACCGTCCCGTTTCGGTACACGTGATATTACAATATCAAATATTTTGGGGCGCAAGCTGGGATCCAAGTTTGGGCTCTCCCTAGAAACATCCAGAATCCTAAAGCTTTAAGCTGTGAATCGGTTGGTAGTCTCCAGTTCTACTTCCATTTCCCCGCATCCCCTTAACTTAATGGGGGGTACGGAGGGAAGAAGGGAATACATTATCTTGGGATTCTAAAGGGATTCTATGCCCTCATTCCCTACTAACCAGCAGTAAGGTCAGCACAAGTAAGTCAAAACCCTAAACCCTAAACTGGGTTGCTATTAAGGAACCTAATTGAGTTACCATCATGGATATATATATATATATAGAGTAAATAAAAGGATTACCTCAACATAGTAACATAATTTTAATCCTTTTAACAGCAACCCAGTAAACCCTAAAGTCTAAACCCTAAACCCCGAGCCATGGCGGCCGCCCCCCCAATCTTATTCATCGACCCGACCTCCGAACCTTGTCGCTCGGTTCTCTGGCTCTGCAAGGCCGGCAGGGTTTAGGGTTTTAGGGTTTAGGGTTTTAGGATGTTTTAGGGTTTTAGGGTTTTAGGGTTTAGGGTTCAGGGTTCAGGGTTCAGGGTTCAGGGTTTAGGGTTTAGGGTTCAGGGTTTACGGTTTACAGTTTAGGGTTCAGGGTTTGGGGTTTAGGGTCCAGGGTTTAGGGTTCAGGGTTTGGGGTCTAGGGTTTAGGGTTCAGGGTTTGGTGGTGGCTGTTTTCTTGGGCATTTGGGGTGCAGTGTATTTAGGGGTTTTGGTTAAGGGTGCAGGGTTGGGGCTGTGCCCTCCCCCCCTGTCAAGAAACAACTTGAGTTATGGTATTCATCAAGCCAAGAGACTATTGAATTGGTTACTTATTTCTAGAGGACAGCGATCCGGCAATATGTTTGGGAAGTGTTTTCGAACCTTGTAGGTTGTATGCAGGGTACTTTGCAGGATGTTATACTGGGGGATAGAAAAAGTTAGGGGGGCCCCGGTCCTTGCCCGGTTTTTCTCGGAAGCCCATAATGCATGTTCATTCGCTCAATGATGCTGATTGCCCAGAATTATGCATGCTGCTCAGAGCAGTTGTGTGGCTGATATGCAAACCCTAAACCCTAAACCCTTGTACAACTTGGATCCTCCCGCTTTCTTGGTGAACTGGGATCTCCACTTTCTTGGACATATCAGGGAAGCCCCAATCTCTTGCAAATGCCCTCTTAAACTCTAAACCCCATAGCTATATACCCCCACATAGTCCCCACCCTAATCCCTAGGCCGTGCGGTCCTACACCCTTTCGGTAAGGAGAAGTTCTCCAATAAACTGGTTGCCAAGGTTAGGTTCCGGTTGATGAGGTACTCCGGCTGTCTGAAAGACATTGCTAAAGAATACATTCTTGGAGCCCAAGCGGCAAAGGCACAGGGATGGATTTGTAGATGCTTCCTTCCCCTAAAGATGTTCAGCCCCCACACCCTGATGTCAAATATTCTGGGGTGGGGTGGTGTCCACTCTAAGTTTCTTTCTGAGCCTGCTCCTTGGCAGTGGACAAATACAGGTTCCTAGTCAGTATTGTCGCTCTTTCTCCTGTGTTTTGTAACTCTTCTTCTGAGTTCATGGTGTCGTGAGGGGTGCGAGAGCACTTGCCAGAGTTTTGGGTGGCGGTGTGCGGGGCCGCAATATTAACCTACTTACTAAGTCCCCCTGACCCTCCAATTGAGGGTTTACAGTTAAGAGATGAAGGGTGTAGAGTGTTTAAGTGAATAGGTCGTAGGGTTTAGGGCCTGGTGCGTAGAGATAGGAAAGGGGCAAGTTTTGGGGTTCCTTGTAGCGCGGGCCTAGAATTGGGGGCTCCCTTAGTCTGAGAGTCATGGTGTCCAAGGGTTGTATCAAAAGCCAGGAAGTAAAGAAGAAGGGGATATATGCGGGCTATATAGGGATAATGGAAGAGAAAACGGAAGCTCCCACATTATAGTAGGATATGTATTGGGGTTATAGAAGGGAATAGTAAGCTCTCGATCAACCGCCTTGCCTCAGTATGATTCTTGCGCGGATCCTGGTCTGTGGTGCCTGAAACAACAGGTGCTCATGAAACTGGAGTCTACATGAACCAGCACAAAGCCCTGCACCAAACACCCTCTACCCCAAACCCAATGGGCAAGGCTGCTGGAATTGCTCCTCAGACAGCATTTTGTCCAGTTTCAGGGAGCCGGCAGGGGAACATGGGAATCTTGGCCCCAACAAAATCTCAAGGTATTCTGCCGCTGCGTAGATTACTCAACAAGTCATGCAAGACGTGTTCAACGCTACTTCCAGGTGTGTCCTCCGTGTTATGTCGCTGTTTAGGTTCTAGGGTTTAGGGGGTTCAGGCAAAACTGGCGTGAAAATGCCATAGCAGATAGCCATGTTACTTTCACTTGAACCAGACGCACTCGTTCTGTGCGGCAAATTCCTACTCGGCATTGGGAGTGTTCGCAAAGCTTGTAGCATTGCTGTGAAGGCCTGGGATGAGGGCGGCGCAACCAGTGTCCGTTCTCAGCCCCAATGCACGGTAGAACGTCTAATATGACCCCCGATACTACTTGGTTGTTCAGCATATGAAAGGTAAATCCCGAATTGTGACCACATTACTACTGGGTGATTTAACATGAACCCCCAAAGAGAAAACCCAGAACTGCTATTATGACCCCAAGAATACTGGGCGATGGGGTCTAATAAATGCCTCTATACAGCAAGCAGAGAATCACTAATTTGACCTGCGTACTACTCGTTGCTCAGCAAGGAGTGAGAGAACCATCCGCTATAGTCGCTATGGTCCCTGGAATCCATACCCTAATGCCTTGCCAGCGCTAGTTATGTTGAGTAATGTAGACCCATGATTAGTAACCCCCCTCCCTGTGATGGGGTCATACTAGGGATCCTAATATTTAGGCCCCTAAAAGGAGGGGGGTTTATGAATCAGGGGTCTGCATTATGGACTCCTTAGACCCAAGCCTGACATGTTCACCTAAGATTTCATAGCATGTCATGCCCTGTAACTTGTATTCAGTTACGAAATTTTCTCCAGGCGTTCCGGCACTCCGAACCTTAATGCCCTAAACCTCCGGCCTTCAACCCTACACCCCGAAAAGCTGAAACCCTAATCCCCAAACTTAGAAACCCCAAAGCTGAAAGTTTAAACACTGAAGCAGTAAACCCTAGACCCCAAACCCTAAACCCCAAACCCTAAACCCTAAATCCTAGACCCTAAACCCAAAACCCTTAATGCCATAAACCTGAACTCAGCCCCTCCGCCTCCGCGCCACCTGGCTTGGCCGTGGCCAGCATCGCGAGGAGGCTTCTTCCCTACTTGTGGGCTTAGTAGGGAATTTAGGGTTTAGGGTTTAGGGTTAGTAGGGAATTTGGGTTTAGGGTTCATACTCCATTATTCCCTACTAACCACCCATAAGGTGGTTAGTAGGGAATTGTGTGGAATGGAAAGAATATGGAAACTTTATCGTTCAGGGTGGTTAGTAGGGGGTGGAGGAACGGATTCAGGCGGTCCTGATATACTGCTTCGCAATAATCCTTTTAGTCAATTCCCTCAGTCCTTACGAACCACCAGTAAGCTTCTTCTAAGAGAATTAGACTTACGATGTTTGGGGTCCATGTTTAGGGTTTTTGGGGTGGTACTTGCAGCGCTTCAGGGTTCAGAATTTTTGCTATGCATTGGGGCGTTCGGGATGGGGTTTCTAGGGTGCAGGTTTTGAGGATATCTAGAGGCTGTTTCTTGTTTGGTTGGGATTTTGGATTTGAGTAGAATACTCAGGGAATAGCATGTCAGATCTTTGCGAGAGGTACGATGTGCTACTCTCATCACCTTTTCCTTGAGCCCTGCTCTATAAAACCTCCCCGCTATGCAACCTCAATCCGCGAAAACCCTTCGTGGTTATTTCATGAGTTAGTTCCCGTACTTATAGTACACCTTCCCTAAACCCTAAACCCTAAACCCTTTACTCAGCTCTGGTTTTCCATAAAGGGTAGTACCCCAAATCTGGAACTTCCTAGATGCGTCCTGGAGTTTAGAGTTTGGGGTTCAGTGCTCGGGGTTGAACTTCTAAATGGGGGGTTTCCCAAAATTATAAAATTAGGGGTACCTTTTTGGGGGTCCCTCTAATAAGGATTATAGTATATTGGGGTCTATATTGGGGTACCCTCATTTTGGGAAACTACCAAATCTTGAGCCCCCCAAAAGTTTCCCTAAATCCTACCCCCCCGTCACCCTAAACCCTAAATCTCAACCCTACAGATCTTTTCCTTTCCTGAGCCTGCCATCTGCTATGCCCCGAACTTCAGGGTAGTATTGAAGTCTGAATAATTCTTAATATCATCCCCGTAGAAGTATGGATCATCATCCTTCCCCAAACCTTACGGTCTTCCCACTGTTTGGGGCCCTGACATCGGATTTAGCTTCCCCTGGCGCCAGTGGTCATGATTTGGAGGTTTTCGAACTCCAAGTCCCTAAACATGCGCATGTGAGCTACAGTCTAAACTCCTGAAAAGGGTTATGTAGGGGATTAAATAGAGGACTACTATAGGGGCTTTTAAGGGGGATACTAGGAGTGTAGACTATAGCTCATGTGGCGTTTCAAAAAAATCAGGGAGAAGTCTGAGGTGACCTGTAAACAACCCTCGATAGGCGAAACCCCTTCAACCAGAAGTCTTTATGTGGTATTTGAAGCAGGAAGTCTAGTTGCACTCGCCGCGGCAACGCTTGTTCGTCATGCCAAGTGTACCAGTACTTCATGCCTTAAAGATTATAACCCCAAACTCAAAACGCTATCCTCAAAAACCAAAGAATTGAAATTCAGAGACAAAAAGCCGACCGCACTCCCGGTCTTCAGCTTTGTAACGTACACCTTCCAATTGGAAGCCCTACTTCTGTACGGACCCGCATGTTCGGATCACGACCGTGCTTTCTTGAAGAAATTAACGCAATGGCTCACTACTCTTGTTGTGTTTGGGTATCGCAGGCCTTCCTGCGAGTAAATCCGCGGCACCAGGCTGGATTGAGTTTTTTTTGCAAAGTGCGAGTTTGGGGTTAGGAGCCGCAGTTTGGATTATGTTCACCGCAGGGAGTTAGTTTGGCGTTTAGAGTTCAGAGTTTAGGGGTTAGCTTGAGGTTCTTTATAATGGTGCCATGGACGGCTGTGAGCTGGAAAGAGTTGCCTCAGAGCCCAATGTTACATGAACTATAGTCTAAACCCCTTAAAGGGGGACTTACAGGGGATTATGTAGGGGAGTGCTATACAGACAAAAGCTCATATGAAAAGGATGGCCTTCTTTTTGGTGTCACCTTTGGCGAGGCGTGGCCCCCAGTTCCTGCAGCAGAAGATCCTCCCCGCCGTAGCTCGCAGCCTTCAGCTCTAAAGCCTAATAAAGCCCAGAACCCTAAACCTTAGGCCTCAATCCCTAAACCCTCATGCCGCCCTAAACTACCCTAAACCCAAAACCCCTCAACCCTAAACCCTCATGACGCCTTAAAAAAGCAACCCCAAGCCTTAATCCTGATACCTTAAACCCTAAGCCTTAATTCGATGAATCCCTATATAGGGTTATATTGGGGTTGTATTGGGATAATGGAAAAGAAAATGGAAACTACTATAATGGGTTATATAGGGGTTATATAGGGGTATACCATATGCGGCGCCTGAAGCTCTAAGCCTAATCACTAAGCTGTAAACCCTGAGCCTTCAGCACGAGGCCCTATACCTACAGAAGCCTAAGCCCCAAGCCTCAAACCTAAACCGCAAACCATATACTAGCTTCTCGACCTCAAGCCCCGTATAAACCTTGAGATAAGCCTGAAAGATACCGTAAAACCTTCAATCGGTAAACCTCCAAAACCCTACAGACTTAAATCCTGCAACCCTAAACCTTACATATCCCTTGAATTGCCCGAAATCCTTAAACCCAACATATCCCGTAAACCCACCTAAATCCTCGGACCTAAACCCTATATATCCTTCAAACCATCCCAAACCCTCAAACCCTAAACCGTAAATCCTTAAACCCCAAACCCCAAATCCGGTGGCTGCGCCAACGCGCCAAGCAAGACTACCGCATTGCGCTCATAAAGAATCCCAAATCCTTAAACCCTAAACCCGAAATCTCTATGTCCCTAACCCTAAATCACCAACACCCAAATCTTTAAACCCTAAATCCCTAAAGCCCTAAAGTGCAGAAGGTGCCAGCTCTTCTCCATGGAGACCTGGCCCTGAGCGAGTCGCAGGTTGGCAGCGATGTATTTAGGCTTTAGGGTTTGGGGTTTAGGGTTCAGGGTTTGGGGTGTAGGATTTAGGGGTTAGGATTTAGGGTTTAGGATTTAGGGTTTCGGGTTGAGGCTTTCGGGTATAGGGTTTCGGGTTCAGGATTTAGGATTTAGGATTTGGGGTTTAGGATTTGGGGTTTAGGGTTTGGGGTTTAGGGTTTAGGATTTAGAATCTGGGGTTTAGGGTTTGGGGTTTGGGGTTTAGGGTTTAGGATTTATGTATGAGGGTTTATGGTTTAGGATTTAAGATCTGGGGCTCAGCGTTAGTGGTTAGAGTTTAGGATGTAGGATTTAGGTTGATGGTTCAGGGTGTAGGGGTTGCGATGGAGCATTTGAGATTTCAGATATAGGGCTTCGGTTTTGGGTTTGGGTTAGCAAAGGGGTTCGCGATGGGGTCCTCCAAATTGCCGTTATAGAGTCCTGAATCCGTTCCCAGCAGACCTTTGTGCTGTTATTGTAGGCCCGCTATTTCTTCAAATCTCCGCACAGAGTTCCATATTTGTTATATTCGTGCGGGAGACGGTGAGAGCTCCACTCTACACTCTGAACCCCACTTCAAAACGCCCGATACCCTAGATCCTAAACTCATGTCGACCCTTGGCCCTCAAGTGTCTTTGGTAGGATTTTCGGGTTTTGGAGTGGCTTATGGCTCTTACAGCAAGGGGTCAGGTAGGTACTATACGGCGTTATTTTGGGGTCATGTAGGGTATATATTGGGTTTTACAGGCGTTATGTAGGGATGATGCAGTGTTATATAGAGGTTATGTAGGCATCACATTATATAGGGATGACATAGGGTTATGAATAAAGGGATTATATAGGGTTATATAGGGACCATTTCGGGTCATAATGGAGTATCAAGTGGAAAAGAACATGGAACATGAAATGGAACGGGGGTTATATGGGGTCTGGAGGGAATTAGGGTTTGATTGTCTTGTCTCGCTCAAAAATAGAAGTAAGTACATTCAGATGCTTCAGAGGCCTCGGAGTGAATTGCCATAGTGACCCATGCATTTTACAAATAAATATATACATATATATATGTACATATATCTACATTCCCCTGCACCCGCACCTACAGTCTCCCCAACTGCTGTTAAGCAAGGCTACATGGATTCTGAACTACCAGCCAAATACACACATACAAGCAAAAAGCTCGAGCATTTTCCCCAGTGCACCGCTTTACAAATTCACCCCAGAGGTGCGGATGTCTCCACACATTCTGGGCTAAGTTGTCCTCGCAGGCCATCATGCGTTACCTCTGCGAGTTGCACGGAGTTTTGGAGAGATGGTTTGGTGAAACTCTGGAGGACCTGCATTGGGCTTCGATGGCGCTACAAGTGGGTCGCTGTTCAGAACTGAATTAATATTATGAGGAAAACCACCTTCTTACCCACCTGCCAATGCTAGTACTCCTGCGTGGTACTTATCCTGCACAGGACTGTAGGGTGCGCTTGACATGATTATTTTGTCTCAGCAGGACTGCATTCAGACTAGAAAAAACATCTACCTCGCAGGAGCGGGCGAGAATCACCATGCTGATGTGTTGGCATCACCACGCTATTCGAAAGACGGTGATGCTAAACTACAACCTCCCCATGCAGCTTGATTATTGCCAGTAGTTGAGGACTTCGGGCTTCGTTTTTTTGCTGAAGGGTAGATTATTCGTTATATTGTCAACTGTTCTTCGTTTCCGTGTTTCAGCGTATGGTTGCCACTGTTTTCAAGTTGGATTTTCAGGATTAGGTTCGGAGCATGCGTTTTGGGTGTCCAGTATTAAGGGGTAGCGGTGCACGGTGCAGGCTGCAGGTGGGTTTATGGGTAGACAGCGTCCTAAGATGTTGTGACCATGCATAGGCACAGCGAACTCTGCATGACAGTGGATCTTGTTTGGTATCCTACATGTTTTGTGGGCTTTAGAGTTTGGTTCGTAGTTCCTACCCACATCGAACATCTGGTAGCATAAGTCGTAGCTGCGGCAGACATGCATACTCAGATTTGTTGCGCTAACATATCTCAAGCGTGCTTGGAGCTCGGTACCTCAACCTTCAGCCCGCCTACCACCCCTTTCTTTCTGTAGGTGGGTGGGCTGCAGAGCTTAGGCTGTAGTCACTTAGCAGGTCTTCTAGGTATATTGTTACTTTACACTCCGAGGTTTTCGGCCTTGCGGAAATCCGCTTTGAACCCTCTAGACCCAGGGGGTTGGGCACTGAACGCTCTAGATCAAGCGGGTTGGACCCTACAACCCCAGACCAGACCTGTTCTCAGTGTTTTCAAAATTTGTTCTGGGCTTGTCCCAGCCGTTTCTGTTTTCGGACCTCTCCCAGCCGCTCCAGAGTGTTTCTGAGTTCTGCCGATCCTCTCCCCACTCAGTTCTGAAAGTTACGGACCTTTCCCAAACCGCTTTTGAGCGTTTTTTGGTTTTCGGGCCTCATGCCTTTCGCAGACAGTTTCTGAAGGCCGTACTTCTGAACGTTTTGGAGCCTCTCATGGTTTTGTGCGGGAAGACGCTAAAGGTCGGCCAAGAACGTCTGTAACCAAACCGCAAATTTTGCTTGTACGCATTTGATGACATGTTCCAATTGAAGCACACGGCATGGACTGATTTGTTCCAGAGTGAATCATGCGTTTCAATGGGCCAAACCGCAGCCAAGGTGTCACAAGCTTATGGTGGGCAACGCACATGACCCAAAATGGGATGAAACTATGAGAGGGCCCTTTAGCCCGGAACGTCCCCAAACGCAAACCTCAAGTTTGTTCTGACTTTTTTGTCGAAGAACCAAATCAGGACTCAGGACACACGCCCCTTGCTTGACGGTACCCGAACATTAGTTTTGTGTGCAGGCCGCCTAAGTCTGTTCTTCTGCAGCCTCTGCAGCAGAAGTGGCCATATCCACAACAGAAGAGAAAATGATTTGACTTGGCTGGCTGTGTCTGCGACATGCTCTGTGTTGTTTTGGCTGGTTCTGGTTTGGCTCGTTTTGAGCAGTCTTTGGACGGGCCTTGGGATGGGCATGTTTTCACACTAGTGCATTCAACTGACTGGTGCTACGCCCTTGCTTTAAAACCTGATTCCTATACCCTCGGGAGTGGCGGGCTTGGTGAGGTTGGTAGCGAAGCTCCAAAACCAGTACTTGCGGGATTGGCTGGAGAAGCCCTACGTACCCTTCATGACAATTTGTGTTCCGTGATTTTGGTGCCTAGCTCTTGAACCCCAAAAGACGCGCAGTTTTTTGTCGGTCACAGGAGATGTACAGGATTGACATTGGATTCGTGGCGGAAGGTTTCTGACTGAAAACGATAGCGCTCTCACCAAGAACGATCATATTTCACATTCACCAATTGTCCAATGGCCAGTAGCCCGGACAACAAATATGAACCGTACATCAAGTCCACTTTCCGCTGCATTTTCCAAAGTTTTTCTTTATTCAATATTTACTCAGGTACTACTTCCCCTTTTATCGGGGCGAGGCCGAGTATAAGCGACCCAGCGAGGATGAGGCGGCCGCACTTAGAGGTACGAGTTCTTGCAAAACGGTGTGCGATGTAGGGTTGAAGATTTCGGGCTTCGGGTTTGGGGTTGAAAATTTGGGGTTCAAGGGTAGGGGTCTAGGGGCGTAGCACTTGGGGTTTAAGACGCAAGGTTTGGCGCGTGAGATTTTGCTTGAAGTTTGTAGCTTTTAAGACTTGATCCTTAGGGTTATGGGCTAAAGGTTTGGGGTTTGCGGGTTCGAGTTTTTTGGTTTGAAGACTTCGGGAGCTTTGGGATCCTCGAACCTTGGGGCATACCGGCTACAACAATTGACTGGGCTAGGCACCCTTTTGATATATGTGTATAAATTCATATTCATATATTTATAGACACATGGATGATCGAGGGCCTATACGAGGCGTGTGGAAAAGCCGGCGTATGAGGATCCCAACTGCTTCCTTAAGGATTGTGTAGTTTCCTTACATGTGTTGGTTCGTCACAAAGTTGGAAGGTTCGTCGAAATGACCCCAACAAGGTATCCAGAATGCTAAGAAATCCTCAGGTGCCTATGCGGAGTCGCTGCAGCAGCTAGAGGACACGCAAAGTCTGGAAACACACAAGTTGCAGATTTTCACATGTTTTTGCTTCTATTTTTCGGCGGTGTATTCAGGTCAATCTGCGCTGGACAAGGGTTTGGTGACGTGTGTGTAAGCTACCTTAGTTGTGGTAGTTGTTGTGGTACATTGTAGAAGTTGTCAGGCAGGCCAAAATACCGTGCACGGCAAAGCCAAGATGATTTCGCATCCCCTGACATGGAAAAGCATAGCCGCTGCAGACATAAGATTACTGATCATAATCATCCTCATAACTATAGTACGAACAATAACCACGCTACGCCGACATGCCACCAATCTAGCTCGGTGATGTGGAGAAATGCAGCTTGCCCCATCAAAACGAGCAAGTGACCTGCCGACGCGTATCGGAAGAAGTCCAGCGGAGATTAAAGAATGCTATGCCCGGGGGGTTATGCCTTTCCTAGTGCTAACACCTTGAGAAGGCTTGACATGAAATCATGGGCTTCGCAAAGCCAGTTGCTGTTTAGGAGGAGTGTCAGAGTCCCTCCAAACCAAGCATTAGACCCTTCTGCCCAAACCGTAAACCCTAAGCCCTAAACCCTAACCCAAACTGTGAACATTGGAACAAACAGGACTTCTTGGGCACCGGTACCTTCCTAGTGGGAACCTTGGCTGGAGTCAGGATGCTTCAGGGGGGGGTGCGGTCCTGGGTCGGTCTGGGTTGCGGCTTTTGGGGTTGAGTTCGGTAAGGACACGATAGAGAGCTCGCCTGTTTTACGGGTCCTTCGGTTCAGGTTCTGGGTTTGATGTGGGTGTTCCTCTGGGTTTTCTCCACCGGGGGAACAGCAATCTGGGCAAAACTCTACGCGGTAGTTATATGGGGGATTGTCAAAATTATGGTCCCTTTTGGGGTCCCTATGATAATACGGGGCCTAAGACGGGGCCTTATTTAGGGGACCCAAAAAGGGACCATAATTTTGACAATCCCCCATATACTTGTTGGAATGCTCAAAGCTCCTTGAAACGAATTAATCGAATCTTGCAGCATGGGAACTTCGCCAAATCATCGCAGTGCGCAAGCTCGCCGTGCTATCAAGGTAGTTGTGCTGAGTACCCAGGACGCGCCACGAATTGAAGAATGCTTTATGTTGGGTACTGCCCCCCTCAGTAACAGTTGGATAATAAGTATAATATGGTTATATATAGCCCTTAATAGGACCCCTAATATCGACTGTTACTGGGGTGGGGCAGTACCCAAGCTTTATGGATACAGGGGCAGTGCGTAGGATGAGAAATCAAGCTCTCCTTTGACAAAAAGAGGCTTTGCGCCAAAGCAATACAGGGCCCCGCCATGTGAATCCTCCTCTCCCGAATAGTGAAGCTCCCTTACCTTCCTAGTAGCAGATATCCTCACCTTCCTAGTAGTAGATATTCCTTCCATGATCTGATGGTCCTTATCTGGTAGTTACCCCAAATAGTCCCACTGAAGTAGGTAGAGTAAGGGATAAATGGGGTTCTTACTATAATATACCCAAAGCCATGTTCTATCTACTTTAGGGGGACTGTAATTTTAGATCCTTTTGGGGGTCGGGGGAAGTGGATTCTCTTCCTAACGCCTTGGGACGGCCCAACAGCTGCCTGCACCCTCACGCCCATGAAAGTGTGAGAGCTTGATGCAATTCCTGTGACCAAATCATGGTTATATTGGGTTTCTATAGGGTTTATAGATTTTTTTGGGTTATATTGGGGCTATATTGGGGTTATATAATGTAGTGTTTTTTTGGGTTGTATTGGGGTTCTTTCAAAATTCACCTTGTAGAGTCAAAAACAGGGACCCAAATTCTCTTGCAGTCCCAATGTCCCCCCCTTGGTCCCTGGTGGACCGCTGTGTTGAGAAACCCCCCCCCCTCTTCACAGAGAAGCCGCAAGGAGAGCGGCTGACGGCTGCAGACATGGTCGTTGCACCGGATTTGACGGCTGCCTGGTTTGGATGTTTAGTGGTTCGTTACATTTTCAGAACAGGTCTGGGCGTTGTAGGGATCGCGGCATGTCTTTGAGAGATTGCACGAACTTCTCGGCTTTTGCACGAAAGCAGAGCTTTTTCTCCCACCCCTTGCTGTGGGGTTGATAGATTTTATGCAAGAAGACATTTTGCTCGTTGCCTGATCAGCAATCTTCCTGGAGTCCCAACCTCATTCCTTAACCCATGGATCATGGATCAAGTTTGACAGAAGCATGTAGCAGCCTTACGTGGGGTCAATTGTGTCATGAGATGAGCTGCAATCCATCTCGAAAGCCAGGGAGTCTGCAGCTCAAGACTACGTTGTCACTGCATGAAGCAGTTTTGTGCTCATCCGCAGCTGTTTGGGATCAACAATTGTACAGAGCGAGTTCCCACAATAAATCAGATTTCTCGACGGACTTTCTGCACCATGGCACAAGCCTCCGCATTCATGGTGGTCTCGGCCACGCTGCAGGCAGTCTTTGCTTTGAAGCTGTTGGTTCAGGTTGTGAGTTGGTGTGGCCACTGCAACTTCAGAAATATGACTCCCTGGACTTGGTTGCTAGGCCTGCTTTGAGAGTTCTCCATTAACAGGAGTATTGAAATGCTGTGTAGAGTAAGAACCTTACACGGAGCAAGGCTCTGTTTAGAGTGTCAACCATGCTTGTTCCAAAGAGCGCAAGATCCAAACCCTTAAGTTCCTACACCTTAAGCCCAAAATCTTGAGACAAAATTGCTTATGATCGAGGTTGCAGCAGACAACCAGAACAGCCATCTCTGCTTGTTGCAAGACCCCGACTGCAAAGGAACACCATGCAGAGCTTGAGGCCATGAGGAAATTCACCCTTTAGGGTTTAGGGTTTACGTTTTTTTTTTTGGCACTGTTTTCGTAGAATAGGGGGTTCAGGTTTGGGTGATGCGGACTTCGGAGTTGGGGAATGCTTGGTGGTTTCCAGGCGTGGGATCCGCAAGTTGCCATGAGTTCCTGATTCTAATGCTGATGAGGTCTCTTGCGGAGAATAGGCTAGGTTGTTCATACGGGTCTACATAGGGGTAGCAGTTCGTATTGTGGCGGTGCGGCTTTCCTTCGGCAGCCCCATGAAGCTTCGAAGGTGTTGAAGCGGCGGGTGAAAGGTGGACAGAAGCTCTTGTATGCCTTCGCCTTCCTCAGCCTCAGCACAGTGATCTCCATGCAGCAGACTGCCTTTGCAGGGCAAGAAAGGTGGATGTCTCCAGCAACCACATGGACAAACGTGTTTTCCTTTGCATTCTCAACGGTCTATGTCCTGGTGCCTTGCATGTTGAATGCGTCTACGCTGAATCTCTTCTATGCCTTCTACATGTTGCTGGCTGCTGCATTCCTCTCACCTTGGCACACCCCATCAGAGCAAGTCTACAGCTTCTCTTTCATTCTGGCGCCCAGGCTTGAAGTGTTTAGATAATCGCAATCACAGTGGACATCATCCTAGGAACGACAGTGGTAGTGATAGGTGTACATGTCATCCTTTCATTTCTGCTTTGGATGGTCTTTCTCCTACTATCTTGACGAGACCTTGGCAATCCAAGCAAGGTGCTGTTCTTTCGACTGCCCTTCTTGCTGTTGTGCACAAGACTGTCGCTCGTGCTGGCCATGAACATGGTCTTCTTGGTGGTGACTTTGCATTGCATTCATGCAGGGTTAAGATTTCATGGTGTCAGGCTTCGGCAGGGCTTTTGGGATTGGGGGCAACTTGTTAAAGCACCAAACTCTGGCCCGTAGTCGTCACAATATTTCTAGCAACAATCATCATCGATGATCGTCATCGTTGTTGTCGTCGTCGTGATGGCGTGGCGGTGTTGGTGGTGGTGTTGGTGGTGTTGGTGGTGGTGTTGGTGGTGGTGGTGGTGGTGGTGGTGGTGGTAGTGGGGGCGGCTTGGTGTTGGTGGTGTTGGTGGTGTTGGTGGTGTTGGTGGTGGTGGTGGTGGTGGTAACGGTAACAACCAGTACGTTAATGGTAACAAGATTGAGACAAGTAGAGGTCTTCACTCCAGTGAGCATCCTGGAATTGGGAAAATTCTTTGCAGATCTCCCACTGGCAATTTCCATAAGGGCTCAGGGACCCTGAAGGTGTAAGTAGTGTATCCTAGAGTAGTTTCCTTCTCTCAGAAGTTCTCCAAGGATGGGGCAACGAGAAACGGATCCACAGCGAATTTGGTGTATTGGTATGCTGTTAGCAAACCCTCAGCCCGTACATCAGCCAATTCCCAAATTGACAAACAATTTCAGCCCTGAAGATCCTTGCACTTGCGGAACATTTAGCATCCTAAATCCTAAACGGTGGTGCCACAATGCCAGGAACCGGTATGCCTACCTATTAAACAGTTGGTTCTTGGAACTCGTGAACCCTCTGAAGATAGTACCTTACGAGCATTGAACCTGTGAAGGCCCAAACCTAGATCCGAAACCATTTTATCGACGTTGGGGGGCCCCTACTTGGAGATTCATAAGTTATTATACGTGCGCCAGCTACAGTTATTACTTTGTGTGGAACCGTTATAGCGCTATTTCAACTAGCCTTGAATCTCCAACAAGAAAGCCACTTTCCATTTCATTTCCCACATCAATTTCCGATTTGCTTCTCCCCCTAAACCTCATACCCTACAACCTAAGCCCTAAACCCTACACGCAAAATCCCAAACCCTCAATCCCAAGCCCCTACAAGCTACACTCTAAACCCTAGGCCTAGGGGCAGCAAAGGTGATGGCGATGCGGGCAAGCACCGAAGTGCTGGGACGCTACGGCCACCTCAACGTGGTCCTTTGGACGGAGCTGTCCTCCAGCGCCCAGACGGTTTAGGGTTATATGAGCCATAGTCTAAACTCCTTAAAGGGGGTCTTTATAGGGGATTATATATGGGAGTTCTATAGGGCTTATTAAGGGGGATACTAGGAGTTTAGACTATGGCTCATATAGTTGGGGGTTACAGGGTTTTGGGTTTTCAGGGTTCAAGGATGGAGGTGTTCTTTTTTGATTAGGGGCTTAAAGGCTTGGTTTTGTGGGTTCAGGATTGCAGGGAGTCGGGTAGGGTTCAGCGCTGGCCCTCCTCAGGTCAGGCTCGAGGGTTGGGCCGATGGTGTGAAGTTTAAGCTCCAGGTGCTTCTTACAAGGACTTGCGAACTTTCTAAAGTCATGTTGGTGATTGGAGTGGCAATTCGCGCTAGTTGAAGAGATGTGCTAGGTTTTCACAACCTGCAGGAAGGGCAATAGAAACAATACTAAGAATCGTCATCATCGTCATGATAATTGCGATGCTAGCAGGCTGGGGGTAGTAGAGCTGGTAATCGTGATGTGTCATGTTGCAGGATGGTCTTGCTGCGCGATTGCCAGGTTTTCGGTCCTGGGTATTTGGTATCTGAAAGCCCTAAACCCTAAACCATGTGCTTAAGGGTTTCAGGGTTGCATGGTTTGAGGTTGAGGGGTTTACAGCATTTGTGTTTCCAAACAAGCAAATGGCTCAAATCCTGGGAAGGGAATTTGAGGTTCCTGGAGGATTTTAGGGTTTAGGGTTTCGGTGTGCAGGTTCATCATTCATAGGGCCATTTGCCAAGCTCAGTACGTACCTGCCGGTAGGGACCCTATATACTAACATTTTTCAAAGGGTTTTGGGGGCCAACCCAGTATTCTCAACGACTGAATAGGAAGTGATCAAGGCTTCCTGACGTTGAGAGATTCTTGGAAACTGTTTTAATTATTCGGCCTGTCGAGATTTTCGAGAGCCTCTGCCTGTTGGTACCTTCTGCGGGGAGTGTTTAAAACTCTTCTGCCCTAAACGTGACGGAAGGGCAGTCCAATTTGTTTTTTCAAGCCTTGTTTCATCTTCATCTGGTTTTTACGGTGGCCAAGCTATAAACTGCTATTGTCGTATATACTCGTTACCTTGACACTAGGACTCCACACATTGGCATGTCCAAAAACCATGGGTCGCAAAAACAGAAGCTCATTGGGGATAGTCATGCCCCAGAACTCAGTAAGCAGAGACGGTGAGAGACCATACTTTTCCGTCCCACCATGCAAGAGGATTTTGTCAAAATGACGCATACAAAGCTGCTGCCATCAACTCGAGAGCCGTAGAATAGGTGAGTCCTTCTGAGGGAATTCCCATTTTGACGAACCACTACCTGATTCACGTGAGATTTCAGTTGAGAATCCCCCCAAACCCTAAAACGCGAAACCGTGAATACACCCTTGACCCCTCACCTTCCAAATCCCTATAGCTCCCTCCCTGCAAAGAGTACTCCGACATCTCCTTATGGACCTCGAACAGGTCCTCCCAAGATTAATAAGGGGAGTTTGGTAACCCCAACCCCCAAAATTAGGACCCTATAATCATCATATGGTAGTCATAGGGTCCTAATTTTGGCGGTTGGGGTTACCAAAAAAATACTTTCATTAAAGACTGGGTAGGCCCCTGGAATATTTTAATATTTTCCCTAATGGCTTTAATAAGGGTCCCTATATACTAGTATTTTTCAGAGGATTTTAGGGGCCAGCCCAGAAGATGGGGTATGAAAGTCGCTTGCTATGCGGCTGAGCCCAGGTGCTATAGTTCTCGCTGCTGCTGTCGCTTTGCAGAGCATGCTGTGGCGTCGCGTACGCTGGGTCAGTGTTAGAGCATTTTTTGGTGTTTCGGATGCGGGGCCCAGGTCTTAAGTCTAGGATCTAGTTGGAGATGATCGTTCGTCATTTTTTTGATCCGAAGTGGAAAGCGTTACAGAAGTGGAGCTTGTTCTGCACTGCAGTGGGCAAGGTGGAAATGGACCTGCAACGGGATTATGCGACGACCCACCTAAGCCTGGAACTCAAGCAGTCTAGCTTTAGGTGATGCAAGGGATTCAAAAACAACTCGATGTTTTCTTAAGTTTAGCAATGTGTTGAAGATGTTGACAGGTATGGGTCAGAGTTGGAGATCCACCTTTATCAGCAACCCAAAGCAGGTAGGTTTAGGGTCTAGGGCCTTTTTTAGGGTTTAAGTCTTAGGGTTGCGCACGCTGCAACTAAAGAAGGCCATTTTCACCTATAGGTGGCCTCGACAAGATAGCATCTCTAAGCTTTGAAAGCTAATTACGGATTGCGTGCTTGTCTTTGTGTGTGCCATCTCTTTTTTTGGGTGAAGGATACAGGGTTAATGGAGGCCTTAACGATAAATCCTCAACCGCGGCATAGGTGGAGAGTACTGGCAGAAGTTAGCAGGAAGCCAAAAGAATCTCAATTGGGCCTTCAAGCTCATGACATGGATAATCTGTTTTGGTGTTTCCCAGAACTGCAGGGTCCCAAAGGTATGCACAGTAACTGGGATGTTCCTGCTGCGAGGACCCCGAGAGGCAGCGACCCCAACTCTTCTGGAACCTTTGCAATGGTGTTGATGACTTGAACATCAGCATCAAATCTTGCAACGTCCCCCATTAGCAGTGTATCGGTGATAGAGCAGTGGCAGTAGCAGCGGCCGTTGTGGTGTTGGGGTTGGTGGGGTTGGTGGCGGCGGCGGCGGCGGCGGCGGTGGTGGTGGTGGTGGGAGTAGTTAGTAGCATCAGTAGTTTTAGCTGCAGTCAAGGAAGACCAGCAGCAATGGTAGCAGCAGTGGTAGCATCAGCAGCAGCAATATTCGCGGAGGCGGCAGCAGCAGCTGCTGCCCATGTGGCAGTATCACTAGCCGCAGGAGCAGCCATGGTGGTGGTAGCGGTATTGCAAACCCTAAGCCCTTTACATGATTCATCCCTGCCTTCCACATTCCCCACACACAACCTCCCCGCCTACAGTGACGCTCAAGTTGCCCAAGTTGGCTTTCCTCGGACACACTACACAGGCGCTTCCCAATCCCTCCTGCGGCTGATGTGAAGCTTGTTCGCAAGATTCTCCAAGGGTTGAGGGGTTAGGGTTTAGGACAAGAGTCTGCAGAGTGATGCAGGAGATTCCAGGAGCGGGTTCAAGCTGAATGTTTGGGGGTTGCGGCTTCAAACTTCTTTCAAGCTTCAACATCGTCATCCGGAAACCTGGACTACTGTATCATATGATGTAGACGTGAACACTTAGAATCCTTGCGCACGTCAAGGCGCTTGGAGCTTGTCGAGGGATTGCCGTAGGAGTTCCGCACAGATTATGATGTGGACGGTTATGGGAGCACTACGTAGAAATGTACAGTGCTATTTTGTGGAATCCGAGTGCCGCTGTCTGGACACCAAATCTATAGATCTAGACTTAAGATTCCTAAGCCTTATTCCCGGCATTCGAGGCGACGCTGTGGTGGAGTTGGATGAGGCCTTGTGCTTGACCCAGCACTCTCGCGAGCTGGCAGCCTTGCTGCTGAAGACTCCTAGCTATCGAAGGCCCTTAGCCCTGATCCCTAACCTGAAACCTAGACCCTACCTAGGCATTAAAAAAACAGGCATCCCTTATTCCCAATTGGTAGAGGTATCCCAAAAAGGGACCGGAAACTTCCACTTGGGCTTGGTTTTTTGGTTTTAGGAGCGTTCGGGGCTTGATGGTTTGGGCACCTTATCTAGAGCACGGTTAACTCCAATTTTTGCCGGATTACTGCATGTGATCTGAGTTTTTTTCAGTCTTTGAAAACATGTCTGCGTTTTCTGTAGAACGCAAGTCTGACATGTCAACTTAAGCATGCAGTTCGAAACCCACCTTGCCATCATTAAGCCCAAATTGGAAACCCTAGATTACTTGTAATTCTCATCCGTGCTGGTACCACGACGTCTTTTCCTCATCGCGCTGGTCTATTGGCATGATCGGCATGATCATATGACCTATAGTCTGAACTCCTTAGAGGGGCGGTATTAAGGAGGGATACTATGAGTTTAGACTATGCTCATCCACATTTTTGTTTCTTACTGGATTGTCGTGTTTGTCTGACTATCATGCTGATTTCCTAAGCGGTTCGGCCGTGTTTGTGATTCATGTTTTTTTGAGTTTTTGATGATGATGAAGATGATCATGTGGTACAGCAGCGTTAAACACAGCAAATCCCCATGCAGTCCTTAAGGAAGGACCTGGAGAGTCAGTCTCTGAATCCAAACCCTCCAAGAATGAAAGCTCTCAACCCTGAAGCCGCCTGAACTTAACATTGATCCATAAGCCCCGATCCGTTTTATCTAAAACCCTAGGCCTTACTTAACCTTCAACCCGAAACCCTAACTCCTAAACCCTAACACTTAAACCCT
>CAJNIZ010048219.1:17219-33607 GCA_905231905.1 Symbiodinium pilosum | reverse complement strand
TCTCCGACACTCTCCGACACTCGCGGACGCTTGCGAACGCTTGCGAACGCTTGCGGACGCTTGGCGGACATAAACGCAACGACCTCGTGTCGCCTCCTGGACCCCTGGACCCCAACTTTAAAACGGGAACCCTTCTGCTACGCATTCGGGAAAAATATGTCCATATTTCGCAGGGCCGTCATGATTTTCCAATGTTCATCGTGGCAGACACCAAATGTGCCGGCGTGCAGGTGGTCGATGCACGCCGCACTGAGGTTGTTGCAGACAGCTTAGGCGCAACTTGGGGCTGATGCCCGTCCCGGGGCAAGCCGTTAAAATTGATGCCGCTGCACACCGCAAGAGGACGCAGACGTACCCCGAGTTGGCGCGCCGGCGCTGCCGCTTGGTCGTCGTCGGCGTGGACGTCGGCGGCCGCTTTGGTGCAGAAGCAGCGCGCGTGCTGCGCATGCTGGCACGCCACCGTGCTGATGGTATGCCGGCGGCGCTCCGCCTGGCGGCGCAGGCAGCGTGGGTCGCGCGATGGGCCGGCTTGTTGGCAATCGCCGCGCAGCGCGCCTTTGCAAGCTCGCTACTCGAGTTGCCGTTGGCCGGGGCGTGCCTGACCTCCACGCGGTGCCGGCAGACGCGCTCTGGCAGGCGGGTCCGGCTGCTAGCCGATTGCCGCTACCCAACCGCTAATATTGCAGGTGCAAGAAGGCAAAAGAGGTGCGTGGCCAAGGGCACGGCAAGTCCATGCAATAATTTTTTTCCACGGACCTTTTTACACCTGATCCACAGAGGCTTGTGGTACGCCAGCTACCGCTACCGGCTGCCAGCTCAGGGCCACAAAGGCAAGCGGTTGGGGCCGACAGGGTCGGTCCACTGCAGCACAACATCCAGCGGCGGGCCCTCGCAGGCTCCTGGCCGGAGGGGCTGCTGCCAGGGACCGCCCAATGCTGTGCTGGCGACCGTTTGGCTCGATGGGCTCTCACTCGCACCAGCGGACGAAGCTGCGTGCCCCCCCATTCCACCGGCCGCTTAACTCTAAGCCGAGGACGACGAGCTTTTGCGTCCCCGCACACGCAAGCTCTGGGTACGCGGCGTGCTTGCGTCGCTCGGCCACTCGCAGCGCGGCTCCGTCGATGGTAGCGGTGCATGGCTGCAGGTGCCCAGTCCGCATGAGCGGGGATGCAAGCGTGGCGTCGCAGCACAACGCGCCGCCGTGCGGTGTGGCTCCGTACACGAGGAGGTCAAGCCTCCGGCGATCTTCTGCTCCAACGTCTGGGGCTGTAGTGTGTGCGAGCCACTGCTGGGGGATAACCTGGCCATCCGCTCCCAGCGCCTCGCGCGCGACACGCACCCAGGTATGCTCCACGATCTTTGCCCGCCTGGCGAGCAGACCTGTGCGGGGGCGCGAGTGCGTGGCAAAATCGAAAAATTGCGAAATCAATAAGGTAATCAATTTGACGTTCATTATTAATTACAGAATTCTTTGGTGTGAGTTCGTTGCGCGGACCCGCCCCCACAGAGTAACAAGAGATTTGGCGTTGCGGAAACTCATTGAAAAGTTGGTTTGGCAACTGACAACCCGGGCCGCAACACTCGCATAGTGCCAAAGGCAACTTCGATTGCAATCCGGTTCATCATGCACGCGAGTCTCAGCACCAAAGATGTGCGTGCCAGCAAAATGCGCCTCACATCCCAGCCGCACATGTCGACTGGCATTAAAACCTTCTTTAGCCCATAAATAACCATCAGCGAGGAATATCAGAATTGCTTGGAATTCAACAGCGATTTTCGTGTTGCCATTGGAATCCTTTCAGGGAAGGAAGTCGCGTGGCGAATTTTAAGCAACTCGCTCGGTTACGCGGATGGCGCTTACTAACCAAAAACAGCTAGCAGCTAGCACACAAAACAGCTGGGAAACCCAACGCGCTGAAGGTGAGGGCGGATTTCTGCCACCAAGACAGCTGTCCGCAAATGTCCGCAGTAAGGTGAAAACACCACAATAATTGAGAGAGTGGCCAGCAGTTGTTTGGGGTTGCTGGTCGGTTCCACATGGAAAAGCTAACGCGCACCGAAATGCCCGCCGGCCAATCCCATCGAATGCGTTTGACAAACCCAAACGCTAGATCCACAACGGCATGGGCCCTTTGCCGCAGCGGTCTTGCAGCGGCACGTCAAGGTTCGTGCCGGCCAAGCTGAGATTGGGACACATGAGAGTCCTGCCTCTCGTGCTTGTGGCCACTGTCAACAGTGCCATGCCCCAAGTGGCATTACTGGCCGAAAGGACGGTTTCCCGGGGTCTCATTCTGTGGGGCGTTGGTGCCACGGCAAGTGCATTGGAATGGCGAGCAGGCACCTTGGAAAACATCGGCGATACGCTGGGCGAAGGAGCGGGCAACGAATGGCAACCAGGCGCCGAAAGGCCTCGCATGGCATCGCCAACAACGAGCTCGCGTTTGCGGCCGTTGGATTTACATCAAGCACGGGCTGTGGGATGTTGGCGTTGGCGAGCCGTGGCTGCTTGGTGCAGGATGGCCCATTCAACCGGACCCTATAAGAGACAGACGTGTTCAATCATTGTTCCCCAGTGCCATTCTGCAGCGCCCACTCCCACCCCCTGCAGGCATGCGAGGAACAAGTGCTCAGGCAACGGGCCATGCTCAGGAGGCATAACCATAGTTGAGGACGGCTTGGCTAAGCGGGCTGAGGGTCACGGATCTCAGCAAGAGTTTGTTTGGACCTCGGAGCAACAATATGGAGGTGAAGGCACGGCTGGCCGCCGAGGCTGCCTTCCCTAAGGGTGTGCATGAAATATCATGAAATGATATCTTGCTAATTACGGTGGGAGTCCGTGGTTTACATTGAAGGCGTGCATTCTGTTCTCAGGCCGGAGTCCGTAATTTAGATTGATTGCGTGCATTCTGTTATCAGGCCGCAGTACCGAGCGTCTCAGCCCAGGTAGACATGACATGATGGTTCGCATGTGGCCGCATTTTTTGACTGCAAGTGACTGCTCATGCGGGTGCTATTCGCAGGCCAATTTTGTTGAGGTGCACATGCAGCTTGACTAATTAATCCTCTTCTTGGCCTACAGGAATAAGATGACATTTCTACATGTCATTGCATGAAAAACTCCAAGGAAAAAAAGAACAGGGATTGCCATGTACATATGCCCATTTCGGCCGTTTGGTGGCTGAATCCAGCTGGTTTGGATGGGCATCGTTGGTGAAGTGGCAGGCCTTGCAGCGAAGGCGAAAGGCCACTTCGAGCCGAATGGTGCCCGCCAGCTGCGCTGCATTTTCTATGGCTGGGTGATTGTGGGCGTGTGCATTTTCTGCAAGATATTCAAGGTGCAGGCCGGCGAACCATGCAGCATGTACCCACCTCCCTCTCTGCGTCGTGTTGCGCAGGGCCAAAACAATGTCATGTCGTACACGGTCTCGACGTCAGCATTTTTTTGCGCGCATGCTCGCTTTTGGAAGCAATGGCATGCATCGCAAGCCTGGGTAGCAGCCAGGTGCCCCACTTGTTGCAGGCCAGCAAGTTTTGAGATTGCATGTGAGCGCAAATACTGCCAAATGTGGCAGGATTTTCAGTTGTCGCATGCCGAGCTGGGTGGTCTTTTCTCCGTGGCTACAATCCTGGCTGGCTTTGTTCAGCCACTGCCGCACCCTTTGCTTACGAATGCATGGCTACCTTCTATTCACAAATTTAAAAGATGGTGAACAATCGATGGACATGCATGAGGCTGGGCCGTGCAATTGACAAGTATGGAGCCAGAGTGTGCATACCCATGATGCAGGCAAGATGGAACGGGAGTGTTGCGTTGTGCCTTGTTGTGTGGTGGCTTCCTGATGACAGTGAGCGTTGCTGCCGCAAGATGGTAAAGCTGCCCGCACGAGTCATGCAGGTAGCCCTTTGTGGTGCCTTGTTACTTTTCGCTGCCTGGACACGCCCAACGAGAAGGACCGGATGTTCAGCGTCTTAAGTTCCTTCCAACGTAGCAACTTGGGTTTTTGTGTGTCAGGTGGGTGCTGTACAGCGAGGCCACAGCAGTAGACTATTGAATGCATTGGTCCCAAACTGCTTCTGCCAGGTGGTGTTCGTCTTCTTTTTCTTGCGGACACTTTCTCTTGGGGCAGCAGAAACATTTCCAAACACTTGCGTGCAGTGCTTCCCTATGCGAACTACAGATTGAAGTGGTGTTTGTTGTGCCCGTAGTATTTGTTCACCACGTGTGGTGGCATTGAGTTTCAGGCAGTGGTTTCAGCGACGGCGTGGGCGCGCAGTAGGTGTGAGTGACTCAGTTTTCCAGCTTAGTTGAGGAATTCCTCCATCACCAGACGGCATCAAGCACGCATGATTTGGCGAGGTTGTGTTTACATTTCAATGGCTTGGGAATGCGTTTGCTGGACCAATCGCGTGGAGCTCAGTGACCTTGATTCATTTTATGTTTTCGGTTGTAGCTTCCTGCAGCAATCCCAAGCGCGCGTTTTTCATTCGTGAAAAAAACACGACCGACGCGTCTGCTGTCGGTGAAGTTGCGCAGGTCTCCAGCACCGTTGCAAGCTATGGTTGGCAAAGAGCTGCGCTGGAGCCGGTCTCAGTGATTGAAAGAGCATACTCACCAGCATCAACTAAAACAGATTCCTGAGGCGGGTTCAATCGCAAATATGCTTTTGGCGCCAATCTCCGCAACTCTGTTGCGACGAAGCCCTGAGGAACATTCGGATGTTTGGACGAATTGACTTGCGTACCAGAAGCATGAGTATTTGCGCGCATGCTGTCTGAAGTACGCGTGGTTTGACCCTCTAGGTCTAAATCTGGACACGCTGACTTTGCAACGATGACAGCAGGCGTGTGGCCTGCAACCAGATGGTTGGACAGCCGTTGCGGCTGATGAGGAGTTTTGTGAATGGGAAAGCAGTTCGGGGCACAGGTGCCTCCATGCTATTTCCAACAATGTTTTGCTCGAAGAGGAGATGGAGGCTGTTAGCATGAAAGGTGCCAGCGAGGCATGTACCTGTGAGATCTCAGGATTTGCTGTGATATGCTGTGATGTTTGCGGGCGAGGCACCTTCTGGCAAAGATCGCGAAATTCGAGACCTGTGGCCACAATTTGCTTTCACTTTTTTCTATGCCGTCATGTTCGGCGGCAGTGAGCCTTGGATCAACTTGGGCCAATGTACTCGCTGAAAAGCGACGAAGAATAGTGAAGACCCAGGATTTTTACATGGTGGAGATGACCTCCGAGGCCTAAAGTTGCAAGCTGGAAGCCATGATGCCAGCCCCGATTAGAGGCATGGCAAGAAGAGCTTGACGTGCGTGGTTCCCAGCGCTGCATGAGCCTGACACGAGTCGTGCTGTCGCAATGCCATCCCCAGGTCCATCTTCATATTTGGTCCTATGGCTCTGACAGCAGCGGTTTCAACCCCACTTGTCGCGGCCTTTGTGGCATATAGGGTTCGGTCCCAGATGTGGATTTTACGTGCTCAGGTCGGTGAGCTCATGGACGCATGGAGCTTGACCCTAATTGGCTTTGAATTGCAGTTTGCAGTGTAGGAAAACACCAGCGTTGACATGTTGTTTAGCCTTGGGGAACGTACGAAACGGGTGCTGGTATGCGCTGGTGCGCAGGCAAGCATTGCATGCAATTTCCAAGGGTCCCCACAACCTCGGCCGCCCAAAACATTTCCGAACAGGTTGAGGATTCCAGAATTCAAGCTTCAAAGTTTACATTGCAGGCAGCTCCTGGCCCAGATAAAGCGTCGCCCGATGCTCACCCAGTTGTCCCGGGCAATTAGACATGGTTGTCCCAGACAATTAGAGACCGTGGAAAGGGGGTGCGCAACACATGATGCAAAAGAGACGTTTCACATACCCGCCTGAGCTGCTGCGCACAATGCACTCACAGTGATATACGAGCTGCTCGAGACGCTGGCATCGAGGGATTCCCAGTCCAGCGCCAGCAGCCTCCCATTCGGTCAGCTTTGCTGCAGATGGCGCCTGTGCACGCTCCACACTGACATTTTCCACAGGCTGCTGAATGTGTGTGCAGGAAAACCAAGTGCGCGGCTGTGTACATGAGCTCTACCCGACTCGGTGACCACAAGAAAAAACGATTATGTCTCTGCACAATTTCTTGATTCCATGGTGGTATGCGTGCGTGATGTTTGGCAGTCCTTGACGCAAGCTCGATGTGGAGTTGGCCTGACCGAGAAACGCTACAGGCCGAACACATAAACGCCTTCCAATAGTGCATACCTCAGCACATGCTACAATTTATAAGGCGAGGTGACATTGACTTTCTTGAGCTGAAGGTGCTATTGGCAGCCGCCGGCTTTGTGACGGCAATTGCAACATCATGGTCAAAGCCTCAGCTACGCCACAGCTGCTGCGGGGGCATAGTCATTTGTTTTGACAATGTTTGCGTCAAGGGTCTGGGTCTCCAACTCCCCTTGGAACTGGCATCTGAAGCAGGCATGAAAAGGAAGCGTCCGGAAGGAGTCGCTTGACTTCGGTGTGGAAAAATTCCAGTCCAATTTGAATTAAGTATTACATGTTGCATGTTGTTATTCCGGTGCTCATATCGTACAGAAAGGGGTAGGGGGTTTTTCAAAGAAATGCCTTGGACTGCCATGCTGCCAATGGGCGGAAAAAAGTAGATCGAAATGCGAGGGAAGAGAAAGCAAGGAATGCAGGAAACAATTGCACACGGGATTCAGGCAAGTGCAGCGGATTGACAGCGCCAAGAAAAGAAGTACCGGATGAAGAAGGAAAGAAGGGAGGGAGGGAGCGAGGGCGGGAAGGAAGGAAGGAAGGAAGGAAGGAAGGATGTGTTAATGGGATGGTATGATAATGGTATGCCTATGTCATACGGCTGCATGTGGAGAGCAGTTAGGCAAAAAACGGCGGTGAACCAGATGTCTGAAGCAAGCCTAGTGAATGAGACTTCATTCTCACATACAATTCATAGCCTAGCGCGCACTTTCCTGGGATTTGCATGAACGTGGAGAAATGAATGCAGAGAAGCATTATGACATTATGAGCAAGGTTGACCTGCATTGGCAGCAGAGCTTCTGCTGTCCTATATGGTGTGGTTCGCGGTTCAACCACAGGTCAGCCCAGTTGAAAGCTTGCTCAGCCACTGAGCTGGGGCAACCACGAAGTGCAATGTAGCCTGCCAGGAGTTTTCCAGAGCCTCCTCAGTGCCGGACTTGCATTCACGGCGCTGGGTGTCCGTTCGCTGCTCAACTTTCGAAACTGCGTGTGAATACTGAAGCCTTGGGATATGGCAGGTCGGGAGCAGATTGGCCAAGTGCTGGGTTACAACCAGCTGGCGACGTGCCCACCTCAAGTGCCGACAAACCAAGCGAATTTCTGTTATCAGCAATTCGTGTAGGTCAAATTTCAGCCCCTAGTTGCTGCGTGAGCACTGCTGAAAACTGTTTGTGATGTTCTTGTTGGTCTCAATGACAGTGGTTGCATTTGTTGGGGGTTGTGAACACTACGGCCTTCTGTTGAAGACAGTCTAAAGACCTCTCCGCTGCATTGACAAAAGCATATCTTTGGGTTCGACTATTTACCCCAACCTCACACAGCAGAGTATTCCTTCTGATACTCTTGGTGAGAGAAATCTTGCATGGCCTAGGGTGCTGGCATTGTCATGATTCTTGACAGAAACTTGGCATGGGCGGCTTACGAGGCTGGTTGGTACTGGTGTGGGTCCTTTCTGGTATGGTCCGTGACTTAGAGCTGCCCTACTTCTAAACACTTTTTTTTTTGCCTCCTTCTTTTCAAGGCACATTTCGGGATGTGTTTGGCGCATTTCGCTTTGGCCTGCTCCTGTCAGCACTGTGGAGCGCTGAGTCAATCACTTGATTTGGTCGAGAATTGTTTGACCGCAGATAACTCTCGCAGTAAAATCATGATGAAAATATGTAAGCCCAGCTGTGAGCTCGTTCAACCAAACGCAGGGAAGGTACAATAAACACACCAGTTTGGAGGCGTTTCCACATGTTAAAAGAAACCTGCAGAGCTTCAATTTCTTAGCAGACCCTCGGATTCTGGTAAAGTAGGCGGATAGTTGCGGATTTTATGGCAAGTCCCTTTGAAACTTGAATGCCACCAACGGACTGACAATGGTATGAACAGCAGCAAAAGCAGGGAAGAGTTCCAGCTTTGTTGTTCGCCTAAGGCCTCCCTTCATGCTGGGCATCTTTTTTGCTGCGCAGGATCTCTTGACAATTGTGTGAGTTTTTTGTTGGCTTTTCACGTGAGACCCAAAGCAGGCGTTGGCAACCGAGCAGAAAGAAGCTGCTCCGGATAAAGGCAATGTGCCCCACACGTATGCGGAGAAGGCGCGTTGCAGTGCTTTTCAGGTGACTCGCAGTCTCCAGCCGCAACCTCAGCAGGGAAAGGCTCGTGCACAACAAATGGCAGAACCAGAGCATGTTGCGAGGAGAAGACAATCTCACCCACAGCTCAGCAACATATGGTGCCGCTGGCTGAGCTGGCATAAAGCCAAGTCTTCAAGTGTAGATCTTGAAGACCGGACATCCCGTGTGTCACGTGTGCTTGGGATTCTGCAGCGTTTCGAGAGCATGCTGGCGAACATCGATGAACATCGTGAATCCTGCCAGCAATTCGACAGGCCCTGTAAGGCCAGGGCGGACGTCACAGCCGAACGACCTGCAGGCGGAATGTGCTGTTGTGACGCTTCGCGCCTTTCAAAAGGACGAAAAGGCAAGTGGGCCATCCTGGGCCTAATGCCTCAAAGCAGTTAGTTCGAACATCTGCAACTTCCTGCGCCATGTTCCAAAGCTGGTTCGATCTGACATGAAGGGATTTTGGGAAGCTCTCGCACGGCAAAAGGCGCAATGCCTGTGATCCTTGGATCTTTTGGGCTTCCCGTTTCTGGAAAATGATGCCTTTCGTCCTGATCCGCGCGCTACCTGAAGCGCCGTGCCCCAACTGGCACCAAGTGACAGGATAGCTTCACACGCTCAGCCTTCCGCGTTTTCGGTCCCACCCGCTAGGGCCCAGGTTGATGTCGCGTTTTACGGGTGCTATGCACTGCTGAGCGATGGGCGCCTTACTCTTTCTTAAGGGATGCACGATGCATGCTTCATAATGCCGAGGCATTGAGCAGTGTCCGCACTCGTGGGTTTGCTTTAGGTTTTCTTCTAAGGTTCCCTGGAATGCTTATTACGGGCCCTTCTTAAAAACGTTTCAAAGGTGTGTCCCGGCCGTGACATGCTTATCCACCACGCGCCGCTGAAAAGATGCAGCAGCAAAATGGGAACCCTCAAGGAGCAAACGGAAAGATATCCCTGGTTTGTTCAAAGAGTGGACAACCCAGCGAAGACGTGGATAGAGTAGTGACTCATCGTTCTCTGAAATGCCGTTTGTAGCCTCCCACCCTGTCAAAGGTGCTCGGGGATGTAGAGTCTTAGGCCAGGTCAGACAAGAGGTGGGGCTCCTTTCTGAGGCTTGGTGCAACCACCGCAGAGGCTCGCTGACCTTGCGGACGTTATCTCCTCAGCCACCAACTTTCGGTGAGTCACTGCGAGTTTCAAACACTTTGCCAGGCCGTGCTGTCACTCTTTTGAGGTGCCGTCATTGCGATCATTCGGTGCTGCAGCTGATCTTTGGTGCTGAGAATCCGCATAATTCACAACATTTTGCATTGCAGCGTCATTGTACCGTTTGGGTGCAGCTGCAATCCCAAGGTCCCTATCTGTGTGGGACCATGGGCTTTTCGGATGTTTGCCGCTCTTGCAGCATTTTCCAGCGGCCAGGATGAGCTTCACCCAATCACAGCCGTAGAGTCCAATGCTTGCTAAACGAAAGGGATTTACGTAGTTTCTTCAGACGGGCAAGGTATTCCTAAACGTATTCACATATATTCACTGTCTTTGGCTACCTACTGAGCTCTCACCACAAGGCCCAACCAGTTTGTCTGGGTACGGTTTTTGAAGACAGGCACCAGGCATCGCCAGGCCAAGATCACTTTGAAAGTACTGACTCTCTCACATAGGACATGACATGACTCCTGCACTTTCACCAGGAAGCCCGGACCCGACCAGGCTCGTGGGGCTTAGCCATTTTATGATGGAGTATGTAGCAGTAACACTCTCGCTAAATCTGCATGTACATGCTAGTCGATACATAGTCTGGCAGAGAATGACCTCGCTTTTTTGTTGCACGGGTGTGCAGTGTGGGGCTATGCAGCAAGATGTGCATCGGGCACCTTGCAGCTTTGAAGACCAAAGGCTGTTTGCTGCAACTGTTTCTGACTTGACATTTTGTGCTGTCATTTTTGTTCCAGTCATTGTCCCCCAGGTGCCAATCAGCTTCTAAAGGCCAACCAAGCAGTTTGCATTCTTAATGTCTGGAAACCCGAAAAGGAGTATGAAGGTCTCTTCTAGAACATCGTGCTGAGGAGCCAGACGAGTGGGAGAACAAACTTGAGAATTGCCTTACGCCGCGCCAGAACCTACATAGCACTACCATGCTCCCCCCGCCAGATATGCACTTCCCAAACAGATTCATAGAACCCACGCCCAAATTCCAATGATCCCGAATCAGGGCTTTCAATTCGTGACTGGCCACTTGTTGGGCACTGATCAACCCCTATGAATCTACCTTGAAGAAACAGTGGGACTGGATTGTGCTGAGCTCAACCCACAGCACTCCAGCCCTGAGATTTGCATAGGGTTTATCTAAGGTTAGAAGTATGGGCCCCTACTGTGATAGTTGGGTATCTGGGGCCTGTGCAAGGGGGATACTTGCGCAAAACAGGATAATAAGCTCGTGGCATAGAAGGCCTCCTTTTGTACTGTATAGATGCTTAAGATTGTTTGGGTCAAGCCTAACATCCTATGGATGAATAATTCCTGCATGATCCCATGTACCTGAATGTCGCATCCCGCTTAGTGTGGAGGTTCTGAAGCATGCAAAGTGTGGGCGAAATGATTCAGCACCTTCTGGTTCGTCTGGGTGCCGAATTGTGCGAAGTTGCGCAGCCCTTGTTTTGTTTGGTGGCGGGCCTGTGGAGTTTGTTTTTACAGCCTTTTTACTTGAGCTACCGAGACTTCAATTTAGGTGGACCCCCACCGTGTAATAGTGGTTTAGTATGGTTTAGGGTTTTCCTATTGAGCAATCGTTGCCGGTGCTGGTTGACGGGAGTTGTCCACCCCAATCCAGCCACCTTCAAAAGTTCCTTGGTTTGAGGCAAAGCTCGAAGACGACTTGCCCAAGCGCAAGTCTACTCCAAAAATCATCAAAGGCTCAGGGTCGCGGAGCAAGCGGCCTCCTGCCATTTCATGGCCATCCTGTCAGCAGTTCTGTGGGGAACTTGGACCGTCATCATTTAGTGGCAGCTCACGCGGACGCAAGCCTCAGGAGGCCAAACCTTGTTCCCATCATTGACCCGAAGGTATGATTTGAAGCATCGGATTCCGAGTTGAGGGCTCACGGCTCTACATCTTTTCATCCCGACATAAAACCCAATGTGATATGGGGGTGCGGCTGAAGAAAAGCTGCACCAAGCAACAACAAACGGCCAGCTGCAACAAACACGGCACTCAGGTAGCTAATGTAGTCCCCCTGAAGTAGATAGAATATGGGGGTATATGGGGATCTTATTATAATATACCCAAAGCCAAATTCTATCTACTTAAGGGGGAACAAGTAATTCGAGATTCTGAAGAGAGTCGAGCCCAAAACTGACCATGAGTCATGGTCAGACTCTGTGAAACACAAAAAGCTTCGACTGAAGCTGCCGACCCCAGAGGCAGTCATGCGCCCCAGGGTGAGACGAGACGGAGACGAGAGGGAAAGTCGCAGCAGAAGTCATCTAAGGCAGACGGGAAGCTATTTCACGCCAGTGCAGCCGATATTGCAGCAGCAGCACGGCGATCAAATTAAGGACGTTGCGTCATATTCGAAATATTGTCGCGCTCCCTATGTTTTCAGGGGCTAGGCATGAGACAGGGAGGGAAGTTCAAGCAAGGCTGCTGGGAATCCGCAGGACTCTGGGCGCCTGGTGATTGGTGTTTGCTATTGAGGTGCTGCAACACGCAGGTTGCAGACGTCCAGGCATGTCCAGGCCTCGACCCAAGCCCCCAGGCCCTCGAAAGAGGGCCCAGCCTTAACCATCCTCGGCCCTAAAACATCAGCTGAGGACACCAGGATCCCCCCCCCACCCCCACCCACCTACCCCCAGGATCCCTAGAAGAAGAGTGTTTTTACCCTCATCCAACACGCCCCCAAAGTTTGGCGGATACTACGCATCACAATTGTTTCTCCGTAAACAAAAACAGAACCAACAGCAACATCTGGCACGATTGCTCAGGTCAATCATCAAAGACCTGTGCAACAGGGCTGCCCATTGACAACACGCATTTCTCACATGCGGCGCTGTGCACTTCACATTTCACGCGCTACTGCGTCACGGCAAGCATGATGTATTGATTGTTGGGCTCGTGCAAAACGCAGAAACCGCTTGACTGGATACAGTGTAGGACAGGCAGCGAAGTCTTCTGTTAGCCCCGGCAGTCAGGTGCTCATCCCTTTCCTGATGACCAATCAGTAGTCCCCGCAGCAAGGATAAGGCCTCTTTCTACGGTAGCTACCACGACAGCGATTAAACATACCCTGAGTGCAAGATCAAGGTAACGGCAGAGGGGGAAATTTCATAGCAGGGTCATGAGATCATATTCAGTGATAATACGCTGGTTCAATTAATCCATACACCCGATTAGCGAGCGACAGTGTTCTTCAGTCGCACATGCTTTATGATCCGTCGTGTAAACTGTAAGCAGGCGGAAGATTGAATAGTCTCTTACAAACACCTCAGGCCTAAAAATCAATGGCCGTGAAAGATCAATCCGTTTTGGCAAGGTGTTTCTGCAAACGCAAGGAAGAGGGAGCGGGTGCTGAAGCAGAAAGCGAAGCAGCAGGTGTTGACGATTGATTGACCGTGCATTCGAAAGGCCTTTGGGTCAGACGCAATCTGCAAGGGGTAGGCAGGGAGCTATGAGTGAAAATGAGCTGCAAGAAGAGGAAGAAGGCAGGGAGTGCAGCATGGCTCATGAGCTGACCCCTTGAGCTGCTGGGACACATGGGCACAACCAGGACAAAGCCAACCCCAAGAGTTGGTGGACGCTCTAACATCAATGCTGCGTCCGTTGAGGCCGCCTGCTGAGATAATGCGTTGGGCAGAGTCAACCAGCAGCCACTCGTGGTACATTTCAGCAACTAGCCCTCGCCCACTCTGCTGGACGCCCATTCGAAAAAGATAGAAAAGCTTGCACCTCTGTGATTTCTTTTCCTTGAGGCATCCCCCTCAGAAATGTTAGGAAATCCTCAGCGGTTCCAGTACCACGGAGGCTTTCGCATTCCTTGCAGTTTCGTCCTAGCGCAGCTGCCTCGGTTTCTGTTGGTGTTTGTTTGATTAGAGATCTGTTTTCCTGCAGGTTCCCGTAAATCGGCTCGGCGAAGGCTTGCACAAACAGGAGCTGTGTTTCATACGAGTGGTGGAGGCGTGCCCTGGCAAGCGGACAGTGCTGCCGAGCATATGAGAGTATTGCTTGCCACGCATCAGGCTCCTCCTCCGCCACCTGAGCAACACAAACCGTATTCGGTACGGATCGGGGGTGGTTTCTATATTCCGGAGGTGCATCGCAGCGATCTCAAAGGCACTCCTTGCGCTGCTGTGCCATAGACGTTATGTGGCTCAGGATCCGCAGTCCAGGCAGCCAAGGTTGGCCTTGCCGCGGCCATGCCAGACTGCAAGTTACGAATGGGCCACTGCCACACCTGCAGGATGCGGCGCAGCGGGTGAAGGAACGATCCATGCCCCAGTCTGGCGCACACATTGAATCGGAATGACAACTGGGCGTGGTGCAGTTGATGTAGCGCATGAGGCGAGGTCGCTCCCAGCGTCTTTCTGAGCCTTCAGTTCCATCAGCCCAGTCAGCCAGGCATTCATTTACTGTTAACTTAACCCCTACTTGTGCAACACCCCCTCATGCCTCATGGCGACTCATGCCCTCTGCTGCTTCAAGACGGGCTGCCAGGCCACCTGATACGGATGGGGGATCAAGCTGCAGCGGTCCTGCTTGCCTGTCTTGACGCAAGCTTATAAGCATTGGAGATGTCTCGGATGTCTCGGGTGCTTCGGAACAACATAGCAAGCCAAGCATTCAAGGTCAGGCCGCGGGGCCTGTAGGCCCTGTCCTCCTGGGTCGATCTGCAAGCCCTGACAAAAAGCGCCTTGAAACGGAACAGGAGGAGGCTCGTAATCGCATCATCACCTAGGGCACCACGCTTACAGATGGAAGGCAGAAGTGCAGGACTACGTGGGCACTTCTCAGGACAAGACGCTTCCCAGCGGCTTTGCCTCATCCTCGGTCAGCAAATTCACGGGGAGCAGCCATGAGTTTCCTCCGAATTCCAAACCATAACAGATTACGCCTGGCAGGCATGGTTGACCTGCATGTGAGCCAGTGTGAGCCAAGTTGCACGGCGAACCAAATCCAGCTGCAATTCCAGATGCCGCGTGCTCAGGCCAACCGCAACTGGCGTCTCTATGTGCATGTCGCTTCATGTAAAGCAAAAGTTGGGTGAGCTAAGATGTAAGCAGCTGTTAGCAGATTTAGCAGCTAGCAGCTGAGGTTGAAGGAGCCGGCTTTCGTTTTGGAACCTACACCCGGGGGGAGCAAAGATCTCATATTGGCGACCGACGCCAATGCAAAGGTCTTACCGAGTCTTCTTTTAGACCATGCTGTGAAATTTTGTGAACAGTGAATTGGGTCTTTCTCAAGGTGCCGGGAAGACAAGATGCGAGGATTATGTGGGCCCTGCCCCATACGGTGATGGAGCTTTCCGCGTGCAACTCCTGGTTTGTGGATGCAATGCTCTTGCATGCTCATGTGCGCCAGTCTTCCAGGTACTCTCGAGCGAGCGGCGGCACAGCTTCCGTAGATTGAGCACAGGCGCTGTTGATAGCATCAGAGGATCACCAGGGAAAAAAAAAACGTGTAGGACTTCGGTGTGTGTGTGTGTGTGTGTGCGCGTGTGTGTGTGTGTGTGTGTATGTCGTGCTGCTGGCTTGACTGTATGGCAAGGCTCGACATCTGAAGACTTGGAGGCCGCGTTCAACGCACGCAAACCCAATTCGAGGAAGTGCAGCAAGGAAGCTGGCGGTGGCAACTTGGCGTTGTTTAGTTCTAGTTAGGTTTGTTGTGTGCTGGAAGCCGCAGAACGCTTTGCCTCCTTTGCACGGGGTGTGTGGGAAATGCATGTTGTGAGGCGGGTCCTTGTCTCTGCTGGTACCTTTGTCGTCTAGGAGTCCAGGCAAAACTGGACGGTGTGAGCCAGAAGGGGGTCGGGCATTTAGGTTTAATCATGACTCAAAGTGGCACAGGCAGGATGCGTTGTCGAACTTGTCGTTGCTGTCGGTAGCAACAGAAGAAGCAGAAGTAGCAGTACTGTAGGACTGTAGGAGCAGCAGTAGATAGCCGTAGGAGGAGTAGTGGCAGCCTGGCAGAGCCTGCCAATTTGCCCGGACAGGGTCGCTTCGCAAGATGTCAAAGCCTGGAACTGTGACAGGCGCAACGTCTCGGGACGTCGTGACAGGAAGGTGGGTGGTCATTCGTGACGCAATCGGACAATTGAGCATTTTAAAAACTATGTGCCAGAGGAAAGTTACTGAGCTGTGGCTCTGGAAATGGAAATAATTTTGGAATTCGGCCAAGTAGTGGCGGATTGTTTGATGGCTCAACTCGCGTCGAAAATCGACTTTGCCTTCCGTAAGAATTCGGCTTATCACCAACCCTCTGCACAGATCTGGCTTGCCGGAACACGCGGGGATGTGTACCGCGCGCCTGCCAGGGGCAGGAAATTGTGGCAGCGGGCAGGGCTTTCAGACGCGACGGGGAGGTTGGTGCTTTGTAAAGTCAAAGGCCAACTGCCCGCACAAATCCGCCGGCCTCGCTGGTCATTCAGCTGATGGGCTTATCTCTCGTTAACCCCCTCCGTTACGGCTCAGGCCATTTTGGATCAAGATATTGGCTCAAGGTTTTTTGGCCACACAGGACAGCCCCGAAGTTGTGATGCAGAAGCATTATTCAGACAATGGTCCAACCTGTTGAAACATGTTGAAACTGCATGTGGGTTTGGGTAAGAACCCCCCCGTCAGAATTTATGCAAGAGCGGTCCTATTTGCTGCTTCCCTTGCAAAACGATAACCAATACACAAAAAAGGATAAGGTTTACAATTCCAGAAGTATTCGACAGTTCCCCTGTAAAACGATAACCAATAAAAAATAACGATAAGGTTTAAAATAGGATAGGAAGAGTGGCCAGGGGGTTTGCACACGAGCCCAGGTTACCTC